>CAJVQA010003112.1:0-20245 GCA_910591915.1 Cetraspora pellucida
ATCTGAACTTTTTCTTCTTCCTTTAACCCCTTCTAGGTTGTTGCAATAGTCACTTTTTGAATTCTTTTCCACAAGTTTTTTTGTCCCTTACATGCTGCCAGATGTGTCTGCATTTCTTTTGTTTTATCTTGGCACATTTAATTAATGCCTCTCTTGTTTTAATTTCCTCTGCTTCTGTTTTTCCAAAAAGTGTTATATATAATATATATAGAGTAATCTGAACTTTTTCTTCTTCCTTTAACCCCTTCTAGGTTGTTGCAATAGTCACTTTTTGAATTCTTTTCCACAAGTTCTTTTGTCTCTTACATGCTGCCAGACGTGTCTGCATTTCTTTTGTTTTATCTTAGCACATTTGGTACTTTGTTGTTGTATATACACCTCTGGTCTTCTTTTGTTTAGTTCTTCTAGAGTTGGAAGCTTGTTCATTATGCACTTTATAAATGCACTTCTTCTGATACTACTTTTTCTTATTGTGCAGTGTACTCCTTTAGATATCTTTAGCCTATTCCAAAAATATGTTCAACATAAATTATAACTTCTGTTTCTGGTTCTAATTCTTTAATTGCTTTCGTTTTTTTCTATTCTGCTTTTAATCTTACATTCGCTATCAATTTGCATAGTAGTCTTGCTAGTATGTTAGTATGTTTGTTTTTCTACTCTAAGTAGTACTCTATCTCTTCGCAACTGACTTTTCTGATCTGTATTATTTCTTTACTTGTTGCATCTTTTTTTGCTAGACTATCAGCTTTATTATTTTATCTATCTTTACTGTGGCTCTTGACTTTAATCAACTCTATTTGAATGTTCTTTGTTCTAATAAGTTCTCTAATTTTTATTATCTATATTATATTCTTCTTTTTAAGGATCTTATTTCTGCAAACTTGTTCTAAACTTCTACTAATGTTTCTTATTGCTGCATTGCTATCTGTATATATTTCTATTTGTTTCTCTCTTGGTATCATTAAGATTGCAGCCCATATTGCTACTAACTTAGCTATTGTTGATGTTTGCCATTCTTCTAAACCTAATGCTATCTCTTCTTCTGGCCATTCTTGTGTTTCATTTGTTTGCACCTACTCTACACCCATACTGCTTCTGCTTTTTGTGTCTTCTTTAGTCTTTAGGTTTGCTGCTCCATCTGTATATATTATATACTTGTTCTTGTTTCTTGTTATATTCTTTTTTAAAACTTTTACTATTTCTTGACTAATGCTATCTTTTAACTTTTATCATCTGACTATCTCTACTTCTGGTTCTTCTACTATTCTTAGTCCTTCAAGTTTTTGTTCTTCTATTACTGATTTGCTTATTTTCATTACTTCTGTTATTTGATCTATCACTATTTTGATCTTATTATTGTCTTTTTTTATCAATGCATTAGAGATCATATTGGTTTTGTTATTTACTCTTATCCACTGTTGGTGGCTATCTTCTAGGTGCTCTTTTTCTCTTATACAACCTTTATATTTGTTAATTTTGATAGCTAATTTATTTTCTTTACTCTGCATTTGCCAATGTTCTATTATTATTTTTTTCTTTTTTTTCTTAACTATCTTTCCCAACTTTCGGTTGTTCTGTGCACCATGTATTACCTATTTTTTTCTTCTTTTGTTTTCTAAGATACACTCCTATCTCATCTGCATTGCTTGAGTGTTTTGTCTGATTGTTCTATATTGTCTTTTAATTTCTCTATTTTTTGGTCTAATGAGCACTTCTCATTCTATTGCTTTAAACCATTCTGCTTTTTTTCCTTTACTTGATAGGCCTTGGTAACTTTTTAGCTACTGCTATGTGATTAATCTTTCTCCTTTTATATCTATCAGCTGGTTTAGATATATTATGCCTGCTTCATTTATTCTTATACTACTTCTTTTTTGTAATTGTGTATTTATAAGTTCTCTTATTTTGATTTCATATCCAAATATTGTTTATAAATTGCCTTCTGTTCTTATATTTATATTAAGTTTTCTTGCTTTTAACAATATCAAACAAGCTAAATTATTTTTCCAACCTTCTATATTTTCTGGCAACTCTTTTATTTTCCATATATCTTCTATTAAACCTGCTCTTTGGCATCTTTGTGTTATTTTTAATTTTATTAACTAACCAAGACTATCTTGTCTGTTTAGTCTTGCTAATAGGCCACTTATTTGTTTTGTTATTAACTCTTGTTGTAATATTTTGCAGCTTCCAAGATCTTTGTGTTCTATTACGCAGTTTTCTAATGTTCTTTGTAAGTTGCTCTTTTGCTTCACCAAACTTATTATTGGTTGATGTATTTCACTTATACTTCTTTCGGACATTTTTGTTAGTTGTAGCATATAACTTAGTTTTGGTATTATTACTATATTGTTTATATATGCAATCTGACTTGTTATCATCTTTTTGTATCTAAAGTCTCTTATTGTTTGGTTGATTATTACTTTAACTCTCTTTTTAATTAACACTTTACTTATTCTATTATTCAGCCATATCTCTAGTGAGTGAATTATCTTGTTTTTTACTTCTTCTGTTATTTTGCTTTCTCCAAAGGTTATTTTTTTTTTTTTTTTTTTTATTTTTGTACTTATTATTAATAGCTTTGAATTGAATCCATTTATCTCTATATCATTTATTTTATAAAATTCTTCTGCTGTTTTTAATATTTTCATTAGCTGTTTTTTATTATTTACAATTTGCATTGTGTCATCTGCATATGCTATAGCTGCTTGATGGTATTTCATGATATTGTTGCATTGCATTCCTCTTTTGACCTGTTGTTCTACTGTGTATTCTAAATTTTTATCTTCTTGTATTCTTTCTAGTAGTAGATCATAAAATAGTCTCCATATTAATGGAGATATTACTTCTCCTTGATCTATGCCATCTTCTGCTATTATCTTTTCTGTTAAACTATGAACTGTAATAATTTTTAGTTGCCTTTTATAAAACAGATCCAAGATGTATTTTATTGTTCTTTTAGGTATTTTAACCTTACACAGTGCTAATTCTAGACTCTCAAGTAGAACTAAGTCAAATGCTTTTTTCATATCTTGTAAGAGTATCCATATTTCTTTACCCTTATCTTTTGCTTCTTTCATTATTATATTGAGAATATGTATTAGTTGTTCTGTTGAATTGACTAGAAAGTCTGCATAATTTAGTTCTTTGATTATTTCTTTTTCTGTAAACACTTTGGTAAGCCTTCTAGTTACCATCTTTGTTACAACCTTTCTAAATGTTTCTATTAATGCTATTGGTTATATGTTGTTTAAACTGTATCCCTATTCATCATCTTTAGATATTAGGTAAACTTGTGCTATCTTTCATTTCATGAGATTCTTTCTTCTTCTAAACATAGGTCTGCAAAGCTTCTAAATAATTATTAAGTTTTTAAATTAGTTTATTTATATAAAAAATCTTTAATCTTATATTAAATTTTTTAGATTTTTTTATATTTTATTCTTACAACTAATTTAGTATCACTATGACTAAAATTAATATTTGCAGTTAAGACATATCATTAAACTGCTATATTCTTATAGAATTTATCTCAAACTTGATATTAATTTTATAATATATCTCTACTATTTTAATATTTAATTCAAGTTTTATCAAGCTTTCAAATTAAATAGTTCAAAAAAATAGATCATAATTATATTTTTAATTTATATGTTTTTTGACATGTAATCTTTTTTCTAAATGGATCCTAATGGTCTGACTAGTTCCATTCAATCTCTTTCTAAAAACTGATTCTTTGTCTAATTTCATGAATTCTAATTCTGTTTTATAGATCTAATCTTTACAATAATATTATCGAAAGTTCAAACTATTTTTTTATTTAGGTCTTTCAAGTGAGCTTTTGTTATCTTGATTTCTGTGATTTATATGATTACAAGAACTTATTACAGGTTTATACTACCTGGTACTAGTTTGTGTTTCTTTATACAAAGTACAACTATTGCATAAATATATATGATTTTTTAGTCAAACTGATATAATATAAGTAACAGGTATCTAATCCTAACCAATAGTGAAAAACAGTTAACTATAACACAAAAAGAATTTCAAATTTTAACCAACATTAGAATTTAAACTCTAAACCTGTCACTTGAAAGTTGACAACCTGAACACTTTACTATCTTATTTTTATATAAAATAGTTATAATAACTAATTCTAATAAAAGTTAATAAAGTTCTATCATAAAGTATAAACCTTTAACACAAAAAAAACAACCTAATTTACATTAAGGTTAGCCTAATTGTTTGAAGTGTAGCAGAGGATGCTTAATTACTATGCAAAGTGATACAAAAATTATATTTTTGATGATTTATTCACAATAAGAATATCAAAAAAGTAACTTTGTCTATCTCCATTTGCATATTTGTATAACACAACAAATCTCATGTGATTTAGCTTCGAACTTAAAACGGTTTCCGTTTTTCTAGTTTATAGTTAATGTTGGCAAATTCTACCAGACTCCTGTGAAGCGACGAACTCATACTTTTATGCACTTTGATGACCAATTTCGATTTTGATGCTTTCATAATATAGATATCAAAACGTAGTTTCGGCATTTCCGTCTGTAACGCCCCCTGGAAAATTTGATCTGCGACAGTGTTTAAAATTCAAAAAAAAATTTACATGCACAAATGTATTTTGTGCATCTTTTTTTAAAAATTTTACATGCACACTTAATAAATTTTTAAAAAATTCAAAAAAATCCCAAAAAATTTCATGCACATGTGCATCTTGTGCATGCCAATTTTAAACCCCGCTGCGACATACATAATGATAACCAGATTTTTCAGGGGCTGAGACCATTAATGGCTCCGGACTTATACCGGTTTCCGGTTCCTAGTTTTATTACGTATCGTTATCATTATTGCTATTAAATAGATAACGAATACAAAATCCATGTATACCGCAAGAATTTATTTTAATTTTATTTGGTTTTTTATCAAATGTTTTCTTATTTTGGCTACATTTTCGTCAGAGCAAATAAAGGTATCAATAATATAATACATACTGTAGTTTAATAACTTTTGGATATACTGTGAATGTATGCATAGTAATGTGACGCGTTATGCTGTAGTATGAATCCATCTTGGAAACCCACGACAAATATAACACTCAAAATACTGGAAATAAAAGTTTTCAAGGTGGTCCAACTTTAGCCTATGTGACTCCTTGGAATAATCGTGGTACGTAAATTGGTAAATAGCACCATTAAACATTTCGTTAACTTTTTTAAAATTATTTAGGTTATGACATTGCCAAAATTTTTAAGGGCAAATTTGACTAGTAAGTATACCTAATTTACACATAAATTTTCTCAATTATATCTCTTTTTTGCTTAATTTTGATTTTTGTCGTAATATGTTTAGCATAAGTCCTGTTTGGTACAACATCCATCGAAGGTAATTTATGCATATATACTACCGAACTTATGAAGATAATTGATAAAGCTATCGCTATCACTTTTTTTAGGTCAACAAATCAATATGAACTTACTGGTAGTCACGATGTTGATCATGATTGGATTAAAGAAATCAGTAGTCAAGTCGATGGACAACGTCGTGTTAAAGTGGTACCAAGATTTCAATTTCAAGGTTGGACTCAAATAGATTATCAGATGTTAATAACCGAATTAAATGAAGTTGATTCTCTTGTAAATACTTTAAGTTTAGAATGCAGGTACATAGGAATAAAAAGATTTTTAATTTTTAATTTTTAGAATTATTCTTACTTATTTCTGATTAAGAAAACAAGGTTTTGATGGCTTGGTTCTTGAGGCTAGCTACGTTATACTTTTAAGAAATTTTATAATGAGATTAGGCGCTAAACTACATGATCAATATCAGGAATTAATTTTAGTATTACCCCCAAGAAAGCCCTCAATACCTCACTTTACGGCTGATCAATTGGATGATTTTAGTCAATTCGTTGATGGTTTCTCTCTTATGACATATGATTATTCTTCTCATGAAGCGTATGTTTTAATTCATTTATTTTACCATTCTTACCATCATTTCTAACTTTACTATTTTTAACACCATTTATTTTAGTCCGGGTCCAAATGCACCAATTAATTGGGTAGAGGATAATATATTGTCTTTTACTCCAATAATGATGAATCGTGATAAATTATTACTTGGAATGAATATGTATGGTATGGATTTTTATCAAGGACGTGCTGAACATATTACTGGTAATACAATAATTAAAAAAATACGTCAACATAAACCTATAATTGAGTGGAATGAAAATTGGGGTGAGCATTACTTTCAGTATCAAGAGAACGGAATATCTCATATTGTGTGGTATCCTTCCTTAAAGGTAATAATGTTCGATTAATGCGCTTTTATGTATTAAATCTTATCTTTTTAAACATATACTATGTAATAATTGTTAGTCTATTGAATCTCGCCTTAGATTAGCTGAAGATTATGGTACTGGTTTGTCTATTTGGGAAATAGGTCAGGGCTTAGATTATTTTGTAAGTAATATTTTTTAGAAATCTTTTATTGGAATCAATTCTTGATTTTACGATTGTGTAAATGGGCTAATACTTTCTCCTTTTAATTTAGTATGATTTGTTATGAGTTTTCAAAATAACACTGAAAGAATTATGAATTTACAAATGTTTTCTCACATAATAAATTATAAAATTAATCAACAGCTTATTTAATTTTTAAGGCAGTTAATGTACAAATTTACGTTTAACATATTTAAATAATTGTTAAAGTGTTGGTAAGACAAGAATTACTAAATAAATCAATAAAAATTGTTCACATTACGAATATCTTGATAATATTTAAACCTATATGTAATACTATAATACTTGCAAGTCATTAATTAGCAAGTTGCAGGAAAAAAAAAAAACAAGGCCTGTTGATCATTTATCTATTATAATTGATGCCAATGAATAGATATTAACATTTCTTTTCAATCGTTGCGACTAAGTCTACATGATGATTAAAGTTAATACACAATGTAATATTAAATATCAAAAACTTAACCTAAATTTATAAAACCATTACCTGTACAAAGACTCCTGCTTCAATTGCATCTCTTCAATATCTTGAACAACTTCATTAAGCGCTTTGCATGCTTCCTGGTGAAAAGTCAATTGTGCATTAACTAAATGTGCAAGGTTTCTATGAGGTTCAGGCTAAAAAAACAAACCAAAGAAATTAGCTCGTTGTAAAATAAACATAACATGCCAAATATTTGAAAATGCGCGTGCGTTACCGTCTCTATTACTTGCTTCATCAACGTGGTAGCTTCTTCAACAGCAGCAACGAACTGATCTTCAGCTTGCTCAACTTCCAATCTAGCAGCCTCTATTCTTTCTTGTCGAACAGATTTATACCTATTTTTCGCTGCATCAAGAGACAAGCGTGCAGACTTGACATTAGCCCTGGCTTTCATAGCACCTTGAATTTGTGTGTGTAAAGTTGCATAGAAAGGTTGGTAAAAATTTAACGAAATTTCTGAGTCCATTTTATATCGACAATCTCCAATACGCTCTTGTGAAGTTCCGTATTTTTTTAAGGCAGTCCCAAGAGTATCATCAGAATCAAGAAGTGCTGCTCCCTCATTTGAGGCTCGTGCTAATGCGTGATGTAAATTTTTTTGTTGAGATGATGTTAAAGATTCTTCTGTGTCATGAGCATCAGGATTAGAATTTTGAGTAATATTTTTTAACTGGTCAAAGAGGTTGTTTGAAATTTCTACAACTGATTGTCGAATTTGGTCCGGATAATCATAAGATGTATTCGTATAAATACGTGTTACTTGGAGCATTCTCTTATGAACCTTATCCAAGTTGTCAACGCGCTATTAAAGGGTATAATAAGCCAAGAATGAAATAACTATCGATCCAAAATAAACATTTTGAAGGTTAAATTTATTTACTCTTTCAAGATCATGATACTCTGGCGGAAGACCCGTTATGTCTTCTACATTACCAAGTTTCTCCCGTGTCAACTATATGTTTATTGAAATATAAAGATGAAGGATTACATTCAACTTTGCAACCCCTAAAACTCTGTAGTTTGCACGCATACCTGCTGGAAGTTGGATAAACTTTTACCCATTTTACCAAGATTAATACCGAGTTTATCTAAACTCATTGTGTATTCCTTCAAGTATACGAATGAATAATTTAAAATTTTCGAATGTAAAAAATTGACGTACGTCGTACTTACAACTTCATATAATCATATGATTTTATGCTACACGTGCAAAGATCGTAACTATTAAGGCGATATTAAATATCGCTATCGATATCAACTTCGTCACATTATGGCAATAATGTTCAGGCTTAGTGGCATTGCCAAAAATTCTGTTCGTAGAGCTTATACACCTTCTTTATTATCTGGTAATTAATTACTCGAACTGAAATACTAGTGTAAATAATTGTCTAGCCTATTTTGAAATTTTTGATGTTATTCCTTTCAAAATTCTTAGTCGTGTCTCAAGTTTCGCGCAATTTTTCCGGTACCAAAATCAAAAATTATGATCTACCACCAACGCCAACGCATTCAACATCAAAAGTTCAATCATCCAAAAAAATAAAACCTCCAACTTATCTCGATAAAACAGCACAATTATTCTTTTTTACTGAAATGTTGAGAGGCATGTGGGTTGTACTAGAGCAGTTTTTTAGACCTCCTTATACAATTTTTTATCCCTATGAAAAGGGACCATTGAGCCCCAGGTTTAGAGGTGAACATGCTCTAAGAAGATATCCTACGGGTAGGCTTTTGATTATTTTTAAAAAAGCATTTATTTGAAATATCATTTATCAAGTGAAAATCTTTAGGTGAAGAAAGGTAAAATAAATGTATCTATTCTATTTGTTGTTTGGTTTCCTTGAATTGCAATTTAATTAATTTTAAATCTTAGGTGCATAGCTTGTAAATTATGTGAGGCCATTTGCCCTGCGTTGGCTATTACAATTGAGGCAGAAGTAAGGAACGACGGTAGTCGACGAACAACACGTTACGATATTGATATGACAAAATGCATGTAAGTTTATTTTCACTTTAATTTGTTCAAATGTCAATATTTGTCAATAATCACATTACTAATATCATAAAAATCGGGTTTGGGTAAAATTAACAAGTTACTGTGGACTTTGTCAGGTATTAATTAATTTGTACTCGAGAAAATTAGCATTATTTAGTAATTTAGATCCTATATTTATAGGAGGCTTGCCCAGTTGATGCAATTGTTGAAGGACCTAATTTTGAGTTTGCAACAGAAACGCGTGAAGAATTGTTATACAACAAGGAAAAACTTCTTGCCAATGGTGACAAATGGGAACCTGAGATTGCAAAAAACTTGCAAGCGAATTCATATTATGTGTGATGAATAAAGAATGTGTTGCAATTGATTTCACGAATTATCAATTACTTGTGGACTAGATGAAACTTTGTTCCTGCTTGTACATGTATGTTCAGGGTGTAGGTCAACTATGTAAATCAAAAATGATATGTAATACCATATACATTAAGTTTTGTTGAATTTAGTGATCTGGGTAGTAATCGAATTATTTATCACTTTTTATATATATTTCAATAGTAAAGAATGGCTTGCATTGTTTAGATGTCTGGAGCGAATCGCTTTATTTTGTTCAATTATTTTAACATAACGATAATCTAAAACAGTTTATAAAAAGTTATGTTATAATATTTAAAATAAGATGTTTTAACTAGAGTTGGAAACGGTTTTATTTTTCATATGTTAAACCTGGTTAAACCTGATTTTGCATATGAAAATAAAACCGTTTCCAAACTCTAGTTTTAACATTTAACATCATATAGAAAACAAAGTGGCACAAAATTTTAATTTAGACTAGTTGTAACCCTGCGCTTCACGTCGCCCAAAAAATCAGTTACGGTTTAAACTCAATCAAATTTATAGTTTCGATTGTTCAACATGTACGATTTTTTTTTTACTTTATATTGCAAATCGAGCAGAAATCTAAAACTTTTTTGTAAAAAAAAACTCGCTTTGTATGCTTAAAATGTATTAAAGTATAAAGCGAATATATGAAAAAGTGTTAATCTGATTTTAAAAAAAGTGTTATTGATGTTTGTTAAAAGTCCGTTTCTTTTCGCAAACATTTAATTTCACCACTAGGAACATGGACGAGATTCAACGCAATAATAAACATCCATTTCTTCATAAACCCCAACAAACTATATACCTGTCTAGAGGTTGGAACCGGTTTTAAAAATTCGAGTTTATCGCATCAATAATTAATGATTTGTGATAAACTCGAATTTTATAATGATGATTTTGGTGGATCATTTTGTGACATTCATAAATTCTATTGGTTTGGAAAATTAAAGGTCTGTGTAACGTTTCGTCAAACGATTAAAGAATTAATACATAGCTAATAAATTCTTTAGTATAGTACATAAAAAAAAGTGGTCAATATACGTATAACAAAATGTTTACACAAGAACAAAACCACGAAGCCAGTTCTAGTACCAGTTCTGAGGCAAAAAAAGGCAAAAGAAAAGTTCATTGCAATTTAAAGAATTATAATAGTGTCATCTGTAATTATAAGTTGTATAATACTTCAATCATATCTATAGAGTTGTTAATGGGTTGGGTTAATCCAATTCTTAACTCACTATAGTAAATTAGGCTTACTCTAGCATTTCATTTCATGTTGTTCTATAACTATTTTAGATTGTTTCAGATTGTTTCAAATTTAAAGATAAAAGTTTAAACTTATTCTAACTTAAGTTGAATTCTATTCTGAAATATTCTAAAACAAATTATTTTATTTTGTGTTAAATTAGCTTTTTTTGAAGTTAGGGTTTTTTATTCAGTAGTTAGAATATAAGGACTTATGACCGAGGCCTCAAAGGAGTCTCCTTACATTAAAGAATACAACTAGTTATATATACACTTTTGATGTCTAATTAAGTAGTTCATCAATGGTTCTATACTAGCTGCCATATTTGCAACCCAACTAGAAATGTTGTCTATTTAAACTCTTTGTACTGCAATCCTTACTGTATCATTAGATCATCTCCGCTATGTAAGTCAGTCAAGAAGGTTTAGATGCTTATTCATATTCTTAGGATCTCATATCTTATTTTATACAGTATATTCTCAGAAGCATCATTACTAGAGCCTTTTGTGTTCTATATACAGCTAATCTAGTTTTATGTAACACATTATAGTTACCTAATACTTGCAGTCAGAACTAACCTTAAACTACTACATTATACTATTTTTACTCTTGTAAAGTTCATTCAAATCCTAGTACCTATTCTCTTGGCATCTTATTCATCATTCTCTACTACTGCAACTTAGAACTAACAGATTCTTTAGATTTCTAATTCAGATAACCTGGTATAGTATATTTTAGTATTCTTTTTCTCTAATAATTTTGATAGTCTGATTGGTTATTTGCTTCTCTATATATCTTATTATCTAGTTTATCTGTCTGTTTCTATGAAGGTATTTCATAGGTTTTCATTAGTCTAACAGTATCATTAAAAGTTTATATTATCTCTTTACTCAGAAATTTTCAAGTAGAATTCCATCTTCTTGGTTTTTTAGTCTTTTGTACTTGATGGTCTTATTATGAATTTACATTAAAGTCTTATATAATAACAGTTATTAATATTTCTCTATATATATGTACTATATAATATTACAGTTTGCATAGATGCTCTGAGCTCCTAATGACGAGTAGGATCCAACTTGGTGTACTTGAATTATAGCTGTATAAGGTTAACTGATTAACAGGAGACAGTTTTCATAATACAGATTAATTTTTAAATTTTATTGTAAATGGGATTTGAATCTTAAACCTATCACTTGAAGAATAACAACCCAATTACTATACTAGGATCACTATCCTTAGCAAGCTATTTTATTAATAACCTTTTGTATTTAACTGAATAGTTATACTAGCATCTAATTAATATCTAGATTTAATTAATAAGTTTTATACAGAAAATACTATTACTTAATCTGTAAGCTTTTTCAAGCAAATTTGTTTAATAAATTATTAAAAATATACTTAAGATCTATTTTTTTAAAATTTTAAAATATTTAAATAAAATTTTATTTGATAATATTTGAAAATAAGAATTATATTATAGTATTATTTAATTTTATATTATAAGAAAAAAATATATGTTGCTTATAATCTAAAAATAAACAAATTTGAAAAAAATTTTTAATCAAAAAAATTATTTACAAATTTTTAGTAAATTTTTTAAATATTAATTTTAAGTCTATAGTTCTTAATACAATATTTTAGTTTATATAAAGAATGATAATTTTTATTAATAACATTTTTGCAATTTACTTATAAAAATTTAAACTTATATAAAATATAAATTTTTTTTTTAGTTTCAAAAACATATGAAATTTTAAAAAATCTTAAAAATTTTTAATAATAAAAATTTTTAAATCTAATCTTTAAAATTTTAATACATAAAAGTTTATTAATATTTTAAAAAATTTTTTATAATAAAATTTATAAAATATTTTTAAGAATATATTTCATAAACAAAGTATATTCTATATTATTAATAAATTATTATTTTATTTAAAAAATACTAAATACAATTTAATTTTCTAGACAAATTTGGCTAGAATATAGTTTAAGAAATAATAAATATATTATAAATAAAAGTGTGATAATCTAGTAAAGTGAACAGATTGGCAATCTTCAAATAGCAGATCTAAAGTTCAATTCTTACAAATAACAAATTTTGGAAATTATATTTGTATTATAATAACTGTCTCTTATTAATTAGTTAAATTTAGATATTTATAATTTTAGATACATCAAGTTTGGTTTTATCTAATATTGAAAATTTAAAATATTTATATAAAGTGTAATATTACATATATATAAAGAAATGTAATAAACTAATGTTATATAAGGTTTTAGTTTTTTTTTTGGTATTAAGGTGAGGCCTTGCTCATATCTTTATTAGTATTTTTAGTTGTATATATTAATATATTATATATTAAAGATATACTAAGATTATAAAATACAAAATAAAATATAAGGTTTTAATACAAACCTTTAATAAGAACATTAGATATAAAAGATTAAGAAACTAAGGAGATAAAAAAATTTACTTAAAAATCTTAAATAAAAAAATAATACAAAATTTTGATAATATTGTAAGACTGATAAAAATTTATAAAACACTTTTAAAGAAATAGTTAAATAAATTATATAACAATATATAAAAAATATATATATCAATTAAACTAATAAAATTATTAAAGAAAAAAAATATATAAGTATAATACATTAGATTATCTGAATTAGTAATCTGAAAAATTCTATTAGTTTTAAATAGTAATTAATAAAGAAAAATAAAAAAGACATTAGAAAGATAAGTATTAGAATTTAGATAAACTTTATAAAATTAAAAATGATTTAATAATTAATTCTGGTTATAAGTATTAATTCTGATTATAGTGTAAACAGATTAGCTATAAATAGAAATACAAAAGTTTTAAGAGCTTTATCTCAAAAATAAAAATAGTTTTATAAATTATAGTTCTAAAATTAAAATAAAAATTTAGATCATAAATAATCTGAAAATTTAAAATAAAATATCTAAACAGAAGTATTAAATATAGTAACTAGTATAAAATATTTAGATAAACTTTTTTTTTTTTGTTTTATTATTAAGACTGATGTTAATAATGGCTAATGTCTTTATTTGTGCTTTTAGTGAATACATTATATATTACTTGTATAAAATGAGTATACAACTAGCCATATATATAACTTTTGATTACCTATTTAAGTAGTTTATCTGAGGGTTCTACACTAGCTGCCATATCTATAATCTGCTAAAAAACTATCTAATTAAAAACTCTGGTTTCTATACTGTATTTAGACAATTAACTACTCCAGTTTCTGTATATCTAAGTGTCATTTAATTTAACATTTTGTTTCTCTTTTGTATATCTGTTAAGCTATTACTCAATTTCAGAGCACATCATCTGACTATAAGACTCCGAAAGCCTCTCTGTTAACTACCTATCTACTCTATAGAATATTAATAAGACTTACCTTTGCAGAGTTTATTCAGACCTTAGCACTTACTTTACAGCATATCCCTAATACTTTTAGTATATCTTTGTTTTTTCTTTAAACTCCTAATTCAGATAGTCTGGTAGAACTACAACTAGTTCATTAGTATATTAGATCAGCTCAATATTCTTTTTCTCTAGTTCTTTTAGTTGGACTTCTGGCAGCCTGATTGGTGATACCCTTCTACTTAAAGGTTTTTGTCTGTTTAGATACTTCATATTAGTATTTGTTTTCTAGATCTAGTCTTTACAATAGTACTATCAAAGATCTATATTATCTTTTTACTTACTGTACACCACTGACTATAGTACCTCCCAAATATAATATTTCCTATTAAAAAGACTCAGATACTAATCATGAGATCAAGATTTAGAAAATTAAATAAGACCAGGTATTAGTAATGAGATCTTAGTTATATAAATGCATAGAATATAATAGAATTCAGCAATAGTATCTGATATATAAACTAATATACAATAACAATTCAAAGATAGACAAGTTAAAATAAAGAAAAATTTCAACTTAGGCTGTTTAAATTTAAAACTTTATTTAATATTATTTTCTCTTATACCTTCAAAGTTCTTCTCAAAAATTAAACAATTAAAGTATTGCAGAAAAATTTAAGACAGATCAGAAAGCTAGACAAACAAAAATGAGCATAACCTATTTTAGGTTTACGTAAACCTAATTTAGGTTCACTTGAACCTACTAAACTTTGTTTAATTTTAATGTTTGTTTGATTTTTTTTTGTTCTCCTTGGACAAACATAAAAAAATAACATTAAATGAAGTTTCAAATTCAAACAGCCTTAATGTTTTAGCATAAATGGATCTACTAGTATTTGATATCTAGTTAAAGAAATTTTGACTTGTATTTTTAGCAACCTTATTATAAAAATTAAGTACATACTAGAATTTTATGAAGGCTTTTATTTAACAAGTTTGGAAAAAGAAAATGCAATTAATAAAATATTTGTTACTAATTTACTATGATAGACTTTAATAAACTATTTAGATAGCATTTGAACTATTTTTCTATTTATTTATATAATGCTAATTACAAATTAACATCTTATATATAAAGAAAATTAAAATTTACATAAAAGTAAAAAAAAAATTGCAATTAACATGCAAGTAAAAAAAAAGTTTAATTTATTTTTGCTATATAATCCACTATTTTTTCATTTTTTTTTTAATTTTTTGAAAAATTTTTAATGCAAATTTCATATTACAGTATTTAAACTGCAATTGTTTCATTATTGTTTTAATATAACCTTTAGTCTTCAGCTTTAAATTTCAAATGCAACAACATAATCAATAAATTTAATAAAGTTACATTAAAAAAATATAAAAAAAAACTTAGCATACTTACCTTTAGGCTTTTACCTTAAATTTCAAATATAACCAAATAAATTTATTAAAGTTATATTAAAAAACTGATTAAAAATTTAAAAAAAAAAACTTGCATTATTTAATATATATAATACTTTACTTTTGGGTTTCAAGATTTATAAGATTATATCCAATTATTAATATAATTAATTTTTTCTGCTTTATAATAATCATCTTCACTTCTACTATTAAAAGTAGCTTCATTATCATTATCAAAATCAGCTTTATATTTATAAATAGGATCAGCTTTAGCTTTATGAATAGGATCAGCTTCAGCTTCATTGTCAGTATCATTTTTACTCATAAAATTAATTATCTCTACTGAATTAAAAACTTATAAATTAGTTAATACTATATTTATATAGAATTTTTGTCTTGAAAATAACCTAATGGCACATAGTAATTACTATATGCTATAAGGCTATTTTCAAAGCAAAAACTTTATATTATTAATTGATAACTTATAAACTCTAAATTATATTTTATAAACCTTCACTAATATTTATATTTGAGCTTTCACTAGTATTTGTATTAGAGCCTTTACCAGTATTTGTATTAGAGCCTTCAACAATATTTGTATAAGCCTTTAGCAATATTTGAATCCAAACTTTTACTAGAGTTTTCAAACTCATTTTGCATATATATATAGTTATGTAAGTTTGTACATTGACCAAGTCTATCTTAATTAAAAATTAAGCTATCTTCTATGCCATTTCGTGAGTTAAATATACCACAACACTTGAAAGCTTTTTATATAAAGTTAGAATCAATATTATTCCATGCCTAAAGTATTCATTAAGTAACCAAATTATATGCAGAATGTTAAATATGACCTGTATTAGTATAAGTTAAAATACCATTATCTAACCAATCATTATAATAATACTGCATTTAAAATAAAATTTATTAAATTATTTATTTAAATATTATTTTTGCCAAATTAAAACCTGAAACTAAATATATCGATATTTAGTTCTAGGTTTTAATTTAGCATAACTCATATAATAATAATAAATAAATAAATTTATTAAAGTACCTTTGCCTTAAATGATTTATTTATAGTCACATCTGACAGTTGTAATTTTGAAGTACAACCTCCTGGAATTATGACTAAATTAGTATTTTTTAAAAAAAATCAATGCTTAACAGTATCTTTTATATGTTCTTTAAATGAATCTAAAACTAAAGGTAAGTGCAGATCTGTCCTTCCTCTATAATTCTATATATTCTCTATCCACTATAGCATTTTATTTGAATTCATCTATCTATTAAAATTTGCATAAATAATTACACTTGCAGAAAATGTTTGCCCTGAAACATTCATAAGTTTAAAAATAATAACAGATAGAAGTTTAGTTCCATCTGCCATACAAGCAAGCACAACAGTAAAATTTGATTTTTCATAATCAGAGGTTCTTAATAAAACCATATTTGTACTACAATCATCAATTGTTACATTGGTGAAAAAATCAAATGACATAGGAACCTCATCTATATTACTTATTAAGGCAAGCAGATAATCAAATTAAATTCTATGATATACAATCAAACTTAAAAATTCCTGTAATGCAGATTGTAAATCTTCTGAAAGTTTTTGGGCTACAGTTGTTCTATGTCTATTACTTAATTTGTAACAAGTCATAAAGCCATCAACCCATTTATCTGAAAATTTGGCTTTAGAAATATTAGAATATAATGTAGCATAAGAAGATCTTTTTAATAATGCTTTTGCTTTAAGTTGAATCATTGATTGTGTTACAGGTTTAAATGCACTTAGCAAATCTTTTATCCAACCATAAATTTTATTTTCTAATTCAGGATACTTTGGTGGTTTTCTGTTATTTAACTTCTAATATAAGGTGAAACATGTATTAAATTTTTTTTTTACTTTGCCAATCTCTAACTTGCTTTGGTTCTATATTGAAATGTATAGCAGTTGCATGAACACTATTACTAGAGTGCTTTTCAAGAAATGTAATGATTGCAAGTTTCTTGCAAACATTTTACTGTTGCCTTTTTTTTTAAATAATTTGAATCTGGCTATGATCCTTATTTTCACATACCATAGTATAAAGAAATATAGTAAATAAAAAAAGAAAAAATTTTATTTAAACATACTGTTATCTAGTGATACCATATTCTTTATTTTTTTAAAAGTAAACTTTATATGCTGCAGTATAATAATATCGAACTATATTAACTAATTAATGTATTATCATTGTAAAGTACCTCTACTACAAAGTACCCCCTTGTATTTATATCTGCTATCTGTAATTAGTACCCAGGTGGGTACTATTCAATAAAATCGATAGTTAAAAGAATAGTATCCTGAGTACTATAGTCAGTAGCATATAGTAGTTCTTTTCAAATAAGCTTCTTGTTTTCTAATTTCTACAGATTTACACAGCCACAAGGACTTATTTTGGGTTTGTACTACCTAATGCCAGTTTGCATTTCTCTATATAACTAGTTACACAGATCTGCCAGTCATACTAGTATAACTATAATTACAGATATTCTAATTCAATTATTAGGAACAGTTGCTGTAATATGAATATTACATAGGTGGTTATCCAAATTTTTGCCATTCATAAGTTTTGAACTTACAACTTACCACTTGAGGGTTGACAACTTATTCACTTTACTAAGTCACCACACCTTTAGGCAAACTTTTTAAATAGATTTTTTTTTTTTTTTGCTTATGCTAAAGCCATAGTTATTAGCAGTTATTTTTTTTTTTTTTTAACCTTAAACAGTTATGCTAGTACTTTATTAAGATTCTTGAAACTATATATATATACAATTGCATAAAATTTCTCAATACCTAAGTTTAGCATCAGCCACCCTTATAGTACCTAAGTACAACCTGTTGCACTATCTCAATTAGAGATAGACTGCTCATCTAACTACTTAAAGCCATACTAAAAGGGCCTTTATCTTTCTGTAACAAGCATATTAATTGTCTTCAAGACTTTTTTTTTCATTTGGTTTGCTTTTTCTATTTTTTTTTTTTCTTCTTTTATTTGTTTATCTTTTCTTTTCTCTTTACTCATTTTTTCTTTTATATGAGCATCTTTTTTTATCTTGTTTGTTATATTAGTTTTCTTTTTCTAGTTCAGTGTTTTCCTATATTGGACTCTTTATACTTGGCTATAGAAGGTGTTCTATACCATTTTCATTATTATATTCATGCATTTCTGTGTTGCTTGCTTGCTTAAGAATCATTTGAGTATTTTTTCTACTATTATCTTTATGAGTTCTTTTATCAGCACTTCTCTGTTTTTGATTTCTTCAGCTTCTGATTTTCCAAATAGTGTTTCATATAGGATTTGTGATAGAATTCTGTTTTTCTCTTCTTCTTTGAGCTCATTCTATGCTATTACTGTTACAACTTTTTGAATCCATTTTTATAAACTTCTTTGTTCACTACAACTTGCTAGATGTACTTGCATTTTTTTTCTCCAACTTGACATACTTAGTACTCTGCAGTTGTATATACTTCTGGCCTTCTTTTGTTTAACTCTTTAAGTATTAGCAGACTGTCTATTATATACTTAACTGCTATAGCTCTTCTTGTATTGAGTTTTCTTGATATATAGTAAACTTCTTTTGTTCTGTTTATTTATTTTCAAAAACTTGTTCAATTGTGTTATATATTTTCTATTTCTGACTCTAGTGCTTTTATTGGATTTTTTTCTTTTTAACTAACTCCAATTCTAGCATTCACTATTATTTTATACAAAAGTTTTGCTAGTATGTTGATTTTCTTATTTTTTCACTCTAAATAGTACTTAATTCTATTACATATGACACTTTCTGTATATATTATATTTCCACAAGTTGCACCTTTTTTTGCAAAAAAGTTTGTTCTGTTATTTTACTTATCTTCACTATAACTTTTAACTTTAACTATTTCTATCTTTATGTTCTTGCTTTTAACAAGACCTACAATGTTTGTTATCTATATTGCATTTTTCCTTTTTATAGTACTTCTATCTTTTATGTTTTGAATTGTTCTATTAATATTTCTTAATGCCATAATGCTATCAGTATATATTTCTATACTTTTCTTTTTTAGAATTATTAAAATTGCTGTCCATATTACTGCTAGTTCTGCTATTATTGCTGACAGCCAACTCTTGAGTCCAAATACAGTTTTCTCTTCTGACTAGTCTTCTTTATTACCTACTTGTACCTAGCCAATATCTATTCTTTCTATGTTGGTTCTTTTTTTTTTTTGTATAATACTCCTTCAGTATAAACAATGTACTTTTCTTTGTTTTTTCTTTTGTTTCATATTAAAATTTCTGTTAACTAATTTGTAATTGTATCATTTAATTCTTGTTTCTTGATAAGTTCTATTTCTAATTTTTCTGTTAGTTATAATTCTAGTAGCTTTATTTCATCTCTTTTCCATTCTTCTATCCTTCTATTTTCTAATAACTGTTCTAATGTTACATTTATTTTGTTGTTTGTTTTCTCTATTAGTAACTCTGAAATCATTTTTATATTCTGATCATGTCTTATCTATCTTTCACATTTGTCTATGTCTGTTCTGATCTATTTTCACAACCTTTATATAGACTTATTTCTGTGTGTGTTTTTCCTTCTTTTTTATATTGTTACAGTAAGGAGGCTTTCTTTAACTTCTTACTATAACAATGACATGGCTACAGAGATCCTTTACAGATTTATAGTGGTGTCCAAGAGGGAAGTATAGTAGCTTTAACTATTTAGCAACTATACCCTTCTCTGGGCAGTTCAGTT
>CAJVQA010003113.1:0-20245 GCA_910591915.1 Cetraspora pellucida
TGTGGCTGTGTTCAATTAGATTCTGATCATAGTGCATGATACGACTGCGTAACATTGGTTATTTGATGATACCTCACGAGATCTTTTAACAATTTCTCCGTACTCGCGATTTTTTTTTTCGTTTTACTCGTCGTGTCACGATTTTATTCATCTTGCGTATTCGATTTTGAAAGCTTTTCATAACTGGAGTAGTGCTTATTCGTCATTAGCAGACCGATACAAGTAATTGATATTACTTAGTTGAAGTTTACGACGGTAGCCTAAGGATCCAAGTTCTTATTTATAATGTCAGATTACCGACCTACAACATATTTTAACAATAATCAAGCAAATAGTTGGGAAAATCCAAGTATGTCACCAGTTCAAGATTTAGGAAGTTACGATTCCACTGCTTCAACCTCAGTAACAAATACTCGTGTAAATACTTGGGTGGGAATGAATGGTAGTGGTCCTTATCCTCAAGGGTACTTAAATGGTAATAGCTCATCTTTTGAACTCGTAGTATATGTAAAATTATTCTTGGTGTTAATAATGTTTTCGCTATAGGTTCGACGGGCTACGGTGGCTCTCTATCAGAACAACCATCAACAAACCACGTTAGTGCACAACGAGGTGCACCAAATGGAATATCTGTGAATACATCCAATCTTATGTTAAGAAATAATTCATCTATAATGGAGACCGACGCGGGTAAAATTATCTGTGTAGCAGATGTTAGAGGTATTTACTTTATTTTATTTTAATCTGTTTATTCTGTGTTGGTATTAATGATAGTTATTAAAAATTAAACAGGAAATATCTCTCAATTGAATAAACTTGCTGAAGAGACTGGGGCTATGGCTATCATTCACTCCGGTGACTTTGGATTTTATGGTAAATTTAATTAATTTATATTTAATATTTATATTTATTACCTTAATGTTTATTTACTCGAGAAATTTTCTTTTATAGAAAACAGTAGTCTAGAGAGGATAAGTGATAGGTATGATATAATCTGCTGTTTTTATGAGGCTTATAATCGTTCCATCTACTTTAAATTATTCATTCATTCTGATATTAAAATATTTCATTTAGGACGTTACGTCATCTCGTGCAATATAGCACAATTATACCACAAGATTTACGAATTAAGCTTCTCCATTCATCCACATCTCTTCAAGAATTACGTAATACTATACAACATTCTGAACGCCCTCTTCTATCCGAATTTCCTCTCTTTAGAGAAGGAGTAATGCATCTTAAAGTTCCTGTATATACAGTATGGGGTGCTTGCGAGGATGTTGCTGTACTAGAAAAGTTT
The DNA here is from genome assembly GCA_910591915.1 of Cetraspora pellucida. Classification (NCBI taxonomy): domain Eukaryota; kingdom Fungi; phylum Glomeromycota; class Glomeromycetes; order Diversisporales; family Gigasporaceae; genus Cetraspora; species Cetraspora pellucida. Next base: position 1,301 of record CAJVQA010003113.1, read on the forward strand.
AGAGAGAAAATATACAAAGTGCATAATTTGCATATTTTAGACGAAGCTAATACCCATCTCATTGAAATTGGTGGCGTTAGTTTACGGTTATTTGGCTTAGGTGGTGCTGTAGTTCAACATAAACTATTTGATAACGGACAAGGTTAGTATTTAGTGCTCGGTAATTATTTCACTTTATTGCTGAAATGTTAAACCTGTATAAATGTGTGCATTACTGGATCAAGCGAAGTGGTTTTACTTTAGGATCCGGACGTACAAAATTCTGACATCAAAATCTCGACATTATCAGAATACTGATATCAATAAACTCGACAACAAAATCGCGGCACTACCAAAATCCCAACAATACTAAATCCTAGGATTTTGGTAGTGCCGCGATTTTATTGTTGGGTTATGAGATTCTGAGGCAAAACGAAAACAAGTCTATACACTTAGACATATATATATATATATATATATATATATATATATATTTATATTTATATATAATATAGGTCAAATTTGTATATGCACATGTACTTTGGTGTTATGCATTTAGAGGTTATACATATACATTATATATATAATATATACTGTACGAATTTTACAGGTTTGACCGTATGTTATTTCTAATACGTTTATATCATAACGGATAATTTTTTATTTCACTAAAAGGCTCAGCTACTATTGCCGGTGGTCATGGCACTATGTGGACAACAATTCTGCAAATTGGTGAATTAGTCGAGACTGCATCAAAAGTAAGTCCTGTGATTTATTTAGATTTATTACTGTCAAAAGACTAACAGCCTTAAAAAAACTTCATATTAGGTATTTGACCAATCTGAAACAAGAGTTCTCGTAACCCACGCTAGTCCTGGTCGTGAAGGTCTTTTAACACAATTATCAGTCATCTTGCGCGTAAGTCATTCATGAATATTATATAAACATTCAAAACATGAGTTATTAATTTAAATTTTTTTTTTTTTTTTTTTTTTGAAGGCCGATTTTACGATCTCAGCAGGGCTTCATTTTCGTTATGGTATTTCATATAATGAATTTTCAGTACAAAGAGATTCAGAAGCTTTCCGTATGAAGTTAGAAACCTCTCGCAGAGGTTTTTATGAGATGTGGGAATCAGTTAAAGCTCAAGTTGAAGGCTATATTGAGTAAGTCATAAATAATATCTGAATTTACAAGTAAAGATGCTGGTCAAATTAAATTATAGTGGTGAAATAGATGTAAATTGATGAAATTAATTCCATAAGCATCTCTAATCACAAGGTTGCTTTGTTAATGCTGATACTATTTCTGATATTTTAGCGAACAGCAAAAAATATTATTACAGAATGCTTTTACTGTTGTTGATCGAGTCCCAGCTCAAGGAAAGGAAGAACCAGCTTTTAGAAATATGTGGAATTTCAATTTGCCCGATGCTGCTTATGGTTGGGTACTATTGGATATTAAAGACGGAAGAATATCCGCTGAAACAAAAGCACAAGGTTTAGTACATTATTATTATTTATTGTTATTTATTTATCTATTTATATTTGTTTATGTATTTGCTTATTGTGGTAGCACGTGTTAAAACTGGCTGATGCTTAAATTTGTGATCCCGATTAAATCTGTAACATCTACATGTACTCTTATTGACAACTCTAACCATAAACCTTAATTTAACCCTAGCAAAATTGTCCAAAAATTTTTTTAAAAATTTCATAATAAAATAGCCAAAATTTCAGCATCAGCCAACTTCAACTTCAGCTACCATCTTTTTTATTATTATGATTTATAATTTTCAATTGCGCTTTTTACTAATATGATATTTATTACGAATAATAAAGGCTTCAATTTCGCTTATCGAAAAAACAATATTCAATCAAATAATTCTGTCATTTGTGGATCACAAACATCTGAAATTGGCGCACCTACAAGTCCATATGGTACGGATAGAAATAGACGTCAACAGTCTAGTTGGCAGCCTTCACCTGCTCTTCCACCTCAACCATCAAATGGTGGTGGTACGATACCATCCCCAATTTTGACGCCACAAAGATCTACATCACCTGAAGCATCACCCAATCTTTCTAGCGATTGGAAAAAACCATTAGCTGATTCAGCAACGCCGAATGAATGGTCGCCATCATCAAAGGGCGCTATTTCTTTAGGTCAAGATCATATGGAACGCCCATCGAATATTCTTGGTAGTGATACTAGTAGCGATGGTGACAATGATATCATCAACTCCACCAATTCAGGACATATTAATGGTAATTCTCAAATGGCATGGGCTGATCGAGCACAAAATGAATCACCTAATTGGAAAAAAAAACCAGAATTGAATGATTCTTCCCAATCACAAGAAAACGGCGATGACACAAACAATGAAGATGATTTGAATAATGATGATAACGATAACAATAACAATACTAATAATCAATCTCAGCAACAGAACCGTAATCAACACAATCGTCGTAATAACGTAGTATATACATTTAATTTAGTTATACGTTATTAAAAAAAAAAAATAATAAGATCCTATACTGATTTAGCTGTTTTTAATTGATTACAGAAAAATTCATTTAAAATTTATGTCGGTAATTTGAACCCACCTGTGTCTGAAGAAGACTTAAAGATTTATTTCGAGTCGGTTGATTGTCAGGTGATTTGCATTATTCACGTCCTACTTGTAATTTTAAAGAGATGAGATCTTAACATTTTTTTTTCATAAACAGGTTGAGAAGGTCCAGTTGATGTTTGATAATAACACAAAAAACCAACTTAATCATGCATATGTGGTTTTCCAGGACGAATCATCAATTGAAAAAGCAGTTTCATTAAATGGAAAGGTAGTTTAGATTATTTTTTTTATTTGTGCCCATTTTTCATATCTAATCTGGTTATCTGATATTAATATATTTTTTAATACTATTGCAATTAAAGCCATTTGGTGAAAATGGTAATTTGTTAAAGATTAATCAATATTTTGAAAATCGATGGTCCCGAGGTCGAGGACGAGGACGCGGACGCGGACGTTACAACCACCGAGGATATCGTGGTGGCCATGGAAATAATTCACACAATAATACTCAGAACGGAAACGGAAATCAATGATTAGCTTAAAACAATTTTTATTTAATATTTTATATATTATACATGTTTTTTTTTTCTTTTTGTATATTGATTGATTATTAAGTTGTTATATATTTATATATAATTTATTATACTTTATTATTTTTAACCCCTGTTATTCAGATTTCTATTTCTTTGTATAATGTAGTGTTGATAAATATTGAATTTTGTAGTTTGGCAAGTATTTGATATTTTATATTATATTAGTGATAGTTCTACACTTACAATTTATTATGAATTATGATGGTTTTTATGCGGAACATGTTGATACATTATTTGTATCAATGATACTTTATCAATATATATAATTATGTATATATCTAGATACTATCAACCCAAGTTTCTTTGAGAAGGACACAAAATGTATAACCTTTAAGGAGAGTGCATGTATTTTTTGGTGATATAAAAAAAAAGTTATCTTTTAATCAAGATCAATACCAGATTAAATAATTTATTTTTAAAACCAGAGTTTGCTTTATTTTATCACTATATATAATTTTAAAGTTGTATTGGTACGTAGGCGGAAATATAATTAGTCACATGTGCATAATCTTTATTATATATAGATTTGAACCGGTGCAAGTGCGTGTGTGTAACTAACTATCAATGATGCATATCGATATTTAACGATTATTTAGCGTTAGTGTTGGATATGTAAATATGTTCAATGTAGTACCTATACGTAAGGTGTTGTTTTTGTCCAAGGTGGCCAAGCATATACGTACGTGCATATATTACATATGATGTTGACCAAATTCACACATCTGATATATCATTCAACAACAATAATGAATTATTTATGAATTATAATACGTAGTAATCGGTGACTAATACTTAAAAAAAAAAGGAAAACTGGATACGTTGCTCAACATACTGACACCTATAATGAACTGAACTGATAATTCTTAAAATAGTAGCTTTACAATGTTGTAATAAACAAAAAGTGACTACGTACGTAGAACTATCAATTGTCTTCAAATGACCTTAAAATAGCAGTACAGAAATTGCTGCTTTGTATTGAATGGTGTTTGGTGAATTTCAATGATGCTGTCTATCAATTGGAATTGTTCACCAAATTGTTCACGTAACGATTCAGCATCGTACCGAATCACTTCAAGACCACTACACTTTTCCGGTCCTTGCGGACCAAAGGTAGACATAATCACATGACCACCTGATTTCATGGCGAGGGCTACTTGTTTCACGTAGGCTGCACGTTGTTCAGGGGTAGTCAGAAAATGAAATACTGCCCGGTCATGCCAAACATCATAATAATGTTCTGGTAATTTCACTTGAGTTATGTCAGCTGTAAGCCATTTTACATTTTTTGCTGCTTTACCAAGCCGTTCCTTAGTTCCATTAATCGCAGTTTCTGAGATATCAAGAACGCTAATATTCTGGTATCCCCGTGCTAGCAAGTCATCAACCAAGGTTGATTGGCCACCACCAACATCAATAATGGGTAAGTTTTGACTTTGAATCGCTTTTTCAATGAATCGCAGTGATGTTTCAAGATGTGGGCAATACCAGCTTACATCATTAGGTGCCTTCGTCTTGTACACTGTTTCCCAATGATTCTCAACATTGTTTGTCGATGAGGTGATAGTATTAGTAGTTATATAAAGTGACATAATATCTCTAGAGCAGTGTGTGAAATTCAATGATTTCAATATTCTCTGAGAACACAATTTTAGGTTACACTTATGTAGGAACATAAAAAATTTCAAAATCTATTATATAGATGCTCTTGAGAGAACATAAAATTCGAATTCATACACAGTTCTTGAGTATGAAGAAGTGAAGAAGTTATAAATGTTTAATGTTTGTATACATGTTACATTAAATTTGGATATTACTTTGATGTCATTTGATAAAACAAATCGAATGACATTAAAGTAACATCCAATTTAACCTGTACACAAACATTAAATCATATTCACCGATTTTATTTTTTATAATATTATGTAATTATTTTTGTAATAATAACTTTTTTATATATTGGTCTGTTCTAAATAATTTTACAATCAAAAATGTTGGTTTTAATGAGACGATTCAAATCTAATCACAGTATCTTGAGATCCTGTGATTAGATTTGGATCGCCAAAGTTATTATAATTTTTTAGCAAATAGTGCATCAATTTTTCATATTTTTTTTTATTTTTATTTTTATAATGTCAAATTGTAACTTATATTTTATTGGTTTTTTGCATTACTATTATATATAGTTATATTACATTAGTGTTATTAAATTATTTTTTGTTTTAAACATTCAATATAACATTATATTTATACTTTTATATATATATTTTGTAGTCTTTATTATGTATTATAAAATTGTTACTTAACTACTAATAAGACTGTAATTACTTTGTTGTATTCAAATTTTTTATTACTTTTATCTTAAAATTGATAAAAATTAGTATTGATTTTCCTGTCATGATTTTTCTGATGTCAATAGTAATTAAATAAAAAATTAATTAATATTAAAGTTTAAATTTAAGGTTAAAAATAGTTATAATATAACAAAGTTATATGAAAAAAAATTTTTATTAGTAATATCAAAACTATTTATTAATTTAAATTTTAAAATAATATGATATTAACACAAGTACAAGTTTAGAGGTTTTAAAGTAGAATACTCAAACAAGAGTATTAGATATAACAATTAGTAGGAAACCTTTAAGTAAATTCCTTAAATAGTGTTACAAAGTAGATTTTAGTATAGCATAGTATATTATATTATTAGTAGTTGTTATATATTTATTATTGTATTTTATATTATATTTATTATTAGTTATTAGCATAGTTATATTATAATATATAGTAGTTAGATAATAGGATCTTAATTGGCTATTAGAAGTGTAATACAGACACATGACATTGGGTAACATCTATGATGTCATTATTGTCTTACAAATCCCAAGTATCTCTATACAAGTTTCATATATCCTAGTACAATTTACTGTGTCAAATAATACAGTACAAGAATTCCAAATATCTCTTCCACAATTTTCAAGTATCTCTGCACAATCCCAAGTATCTTAACATAATTCCCAGATGTCTCTACATAATTTCTAATTGTTTTTACACAAACTTAAGTATCTTGACACATGCTTCAAGTATTTCAAGTACAAATGACAAATATATATAAACATTATCCCAACTATCCTTGTACAAACTCCACTTGCTTCTGCACAATCTCCACTACTCCAAGTATAGTATCAAGAGATGTTACTCAAACTTCCACTATCTTCACTAGATAAAAAGATATATAAAGGGTACCTTTTCCTCTTCTCTGCCAATTTCAAGTTTCTATACTTCAACTCAGACATAATGACCTTTTAATTATAAAGTATAATATTCTTCCTCTAGGGTAATTCTTACAAGCAAGATTGTCACTATATATGTTATTAATAAAAAGTTAATCAATATACAGTTATTATCTTGAACCATTTGGCTACTGCTGTATAGTAAAGTAAATTACTACACCTTCATCCTATATATACTTGCAATAATCAATCACTATACTAGATAATCTTGTTACTTGGTTGTATTGTACCAAGAAGGCTGCAACCCTGTAATAATATTCATTACACCTTATTAACAATATCAGTAAATCAGTAAAAATATTTAACTTTGTACTAAACTCACCAAAGCCTTTTGCATCTCATACTTACAGCTAACTTAGTATTACTTTGGTCTAAACTATCACTTGCAGTCAGATCTAATTATTAAATTAATATATTCTTGTAAGATTTATACAACTTTAGTACTCATCTTTCTGACATCTTCTTTATCATCTCCTACTAATTGCAGCTAAAAACTAACAGGACTCCTTAGACTTCCAATTCAAATAACCTAGTATGATATATCTTAGTATTTTTTTTTTTAGTAATTTTAAAAGTCTGGTTGGTTATATGCCTTTCTAGACATCTTATTATCTAATTTATCTATTTATTTTTATTGAAAGTATTTTATAGGCTTTCATCAGTTCAATAGTACTGTCAAAAGTTTGTATTAACTTCTTATTCAGGATTTCCAAGTAAACTTAAGACTTTATAGCTTTTTCATTTTTTGCATCTAATGGTCTTATTATAGGTTTGTACTAAAGTCTTATCTAATATTAGTTAAATATTTCTTTATGTATATAATATTATATTTTATATAAATGCTCTAAGCTTCTATTTAAAATGATATAACTGAAGGTTACAGATTTATCTAATTCAACTAATTAACAAAGTCAATTATTATAATACAAATATAATTTCTAAATTTTATCATCAATGAGATTTGAACTTTAGATTTATTACTTGGAGGTTGACAACTTAACCACTTTACTAAGTTATCATATTCCAAAATGATTTTTAATTAAATAAGTAATAAATAAATATATGCTAAACAATTATTCAATAATAAATTAAAATTAAGTAGTAAAAATAAAAAAAAAAAAAATTAGTAGAAAGAAAAAAGTATAAATAAAGTACTTGGCCTTAGACAAATAAAAAAACTATATTTAATAAACTTAACTCTATTAAATAAATTAAAAATAACAGTAGGTAATACAAGTTAATCAATAATAATAATAAGAATTAAAAAAAATAAGACAATTAAGAATAGCAATCTTAATGCAATAGTTGGGTTATCATCCTCTAAGTAGCAGGTCTAAGGTTCAAATTCCATCTATAATAAAATTTGGAAATTATATCTGTGTTATGATAACTGTCTTCTATTAATTAGTTAACCTTATATGACTATAATCCAGATATATCAAATTAGATTTTATTAATATTGAGAGCTTAAAACATTTATGCAAAGTATAATGTTATACATACATAGAAGAATGTATAACCAGTATTGTATAAGACATCATAATAAGACTACTAGATATAGAAAACTAAGAAACTAAGATGACAAAAACCTATTTAGAAATTTCTGAATAAAAAGATAACATGAACTTTTAATAATAATATCAGACTAGCTAAAGTTTACAAAACATCTTTATAAGAACTAAAGATTAAAACTAAATGACAAATATATATAGAGGAACACATAACCAACCAGTTTACTAGACTTATCAGAAAAAAAAATACAAAATTATATCATATTGGATTATTTGGATTAGTAATCTGAAATGAGACTGACAATTCTGAATTATAACTAGTAGAGGATAATAATAAAGATATCAAAAAAATAGATACTAGGATTCTAGTAAACTTTATAAAAATAAAAATAATGTAATATAATGGTTAAACAGATAATTCTTGTGATTACAAGTGTTAAATAACTATAGTATATTGCATAATACTAAATTAGTATATGTAAAACATAAAGACTCTAATAAATTTCTTGTTAATAATAAAGTAGTTCTAAGGATACCAACCAACATCAGAAACTTGAATGAATATAATCTTGAAAATGTTCTTGTTATACAAAAAAAAATTACATATATAAAAGGTTTAAATAGACAAAACTTCTAGTTAACTTACAGATATAGCATCTAGTATAAAACTTATATAGTAATGTATAAACAAACCACTTAAATTAGGCACCAAAAATACATATGTGGCTAGTTGTAACCTTCAATGTAAGATAGCTTCTAGTGGCATGCCATGTCCTATATACTTGAATAAAAATGTCACATCCTGAAAATAGGAACTTTAACATTAAAAAAAAAATAAATAAAACAGTTAGTAGTTAGGCAAAGAGATTTAATACCAAGCAAATAAACATTTACATACTTCAATGTTCTTGTAAGCAATTTTGCTCTTATACTAAACTTGATCTTTACAAAATCCATAAAATATTTAAAAACGCATAACATAGTATTTAACCAAATAAATTAAATAATGAATATATTGTACCTAATAGACCATTTAATAAGAAGATCACACAACTAAACTTTTATGTCAAGGTCTCTCATGTACTGCGGCTGTGGCATGGACCACCTGATCCAGACTTTTGGGAATCGCCCTGCAAACTCTGACCAGGATGGCCATCGAAATTGTGGGTGGCACCACCAATGTTCAATATGCACAATATACAATACAGGGTACATAGCGATAGCACTATTAATCCCTCATTTACAACCATTGTTGCAGTTGGCACTACCCATATGACCCCTAAAACCGGTGGCCACCCTGGTCATGTCATGGGTTAAATGCGTTGTCATTATAGATCATAATTGTCCGAAGAACACTACAGGCAGAACATGATGCCCGTGTGTTAACAAATTTAAATTTTGATTGGCTAGACAAGTGTAACGTAAAAAATCAAAACAATCAATGACCAATGTTTATTGGCTAGATCAGGTGTAACATAAAACAAAAATCCTTCGGACTTTGAATGGTTGGAGGATTATGACAGCTCTCGAATGGATTTGCTCATACTTCATTTTTTAATCTGCAAAAATAATCTCCATGATCGAATTACTGATTAAAGTTCTACAAGGCTTGCAATTTATCACAATTACAGGGGTGGGAGCAGGACATCGGTGAGTAAGCTCCAAGGTCTTCGCTCCAGCCCAAATAACGAATCAGTATGGTACGGATTTTAAAATACATCCCATATGATACGATAAAATTCTGGTCATTATACTAATCTTCAGTAATCCCCAATGTTTATCGAAATTCAAAGTTCTTCAAACTAATTCACCTAATCATTTAATAAAAATTCGTCGAGATTTGTCAAATTGGTTGAAAAAATTTTCCGACAGTGTCATGAGTCGCTACACTATTTCTACTAAGCAGAGCCTAGCCATCTACAGCATCAAAAAATAACGTCAGTAACATCACGATAGTCGCATAATTAAATCTCAAAGCAACCAATGTTTGATGCCTTAAACTAATATGTACTAACTCAAATTTTGCTATATATATATTATATATAAAATAAATACATATTATGTTAAACACCTTGAATGTATTTTATACTCATTCTCATGATAGTGAAGTGATTTGTTCCACTAATAAAAATTTAAAAAATTCACCATATCGAGAGTTTTATTAGTAAACTATACCAAGAGAAATTTATATAGACTGCCCTTGAGCTTAACTTCGCTATATCGAGATTTTAATTAGTCTTTACTATATATAACGAGAGCAAATTGTATCAAATTTACGACTTTCTATCAGCACTATTTTAAAACTATCTCGTCCAGTTAAGTTTCGAGTTTGTTACACGACCTACAGCCTGTGTTTTTTTTAAACTCCTGAGGTCAAACCATCACGGGGACGACATACATCGCTCAGCCAGTGTTTAGAATTTAATATGTAGTAATATGTAGAAAGCTTGTAATTCTTGTAAGCATAAAAAAAATATGCATAACCGCAGATATTGAAAATTTTTGCAGAACAGATCTTGCAGATTTTGCATATAGATTTTTAAACAGCATTCTGATATATTAGATTCCAAGCCCCTTATTTTTCACTCCAATTGTGTTTAATCTACGGTGTTTTTTTTTTTGGAATAGGTGATTGATTTAAAAGTTTATACAACTGCTAAATTAATAATACATACACAAATAACACAAATAACGATAGTCACTTGAAATAAATAATGAATTTTTGTCATACGTAGAATAGGTTATGAACCAGAGATGTTACCTAAACTATTTGGGACGTCCTAAACTATGTGATGAATATTATCGCATGAACCTTATTGTTATTGCTGAAATCGTGTGACGTTATTCATCACATAGTTTGGCTAATTATGAGCCATCGGCCAATAAGTACAAGTTATTAGGCATGCATTCATGTGCGGTTACATCTTCAAATAAAGAGGATTAAAAATGTTTGAAAGAAATTTTAATTCGTGCATAAAATCATTGGGATATAAATATTTTTAACTAAATATTTAGACAGATTATCATCGTGATTCGTCCAGTGTGTACGTACCTATGTACTCACAAACAATAAATTTCACATAAGAGTATCGAAGTATGAATTTGTGTAAAGTCAATAGGATCACAAATAATTGATAGATTATTAATTAGGTCAACAAACATTCTCAGGGTTCAACTTAAGATCCTTAATTCGACTTGTTTTTTTTTTAATAGAATTGTGGTACCCTATGAAATATACAAGAATGTGGAAGAAAAAAAAAACTTAATCCTTAAAATATTTGGGATAACGATAATAAATTTGTTTGTTACATTTTATTTTTAGCATGTTCTTAAAATGTAAATTTTTAGGATTACACGGGGACTAATCTAACTTAATAAGGTCTTTAGAAAGCAGCAAGATTAACCAATGTGTCTAACCTAATGAGTTTACTACAATCCTAAGTTATTGTTATTAGTAAACTTACGTACGTAGGTACAATATCAATTATGGAATGTCTTGTTTTTCGAAATATGGAAATCGATCCACAAAAACTATATAATTTACTATATACACGTATTAACGTAATAGCATCAATGAACCCTAAAACATGTAAATTAATCACAAAATTCTGAAAAATGCATTGTTATAAATAGCATCATTATTCTGCAGTTTGATTTTTTTTTCCTTAAGGAACGTTCAAATTAAAAAAAAAAACTACCTTTTTTTTTTTGCTAACGAGTCTTGATCATATAATTGAATATTAACGATAATGTCTACTGATCATCTTAAAGTAGAAGTCAAGCTTCATCCTGTTCCTAAATGTCTTTTGGATTCATCAATCAATCCTACCCCTCATGTTAGCTCTTTTGAACAATATAAAAAACTTCATGAAGAGAGTATTAATAATCCTACTAAATTTTGGGGAGAAGTAAGTAATTTTGTTGTTTTTTTAAACTTTAATTGGTTTGCGCTTTAAGATGAAACAATTGAAAATGATATACATAGAAATTTTATTTAATGATATTTAAATTCATTATGTTTATATTATTTCGCGATTAATAGCTCGCCAATGAACTTCTTACCTGGAATACTCCTTTCCAAACCGTTCAATCAGGATGTTTCGAACATGGTGATGTCGCGTGGTTCCGTGAAGGTCAATTAAATGCTTCTTATAATTGTGTAGATAGACATGCCCTTAAAAATCCCGATAAGGTATTATTTCTTTCTTTTATCATTATAATTTTAGTTTATTATTGACATTAACTTTTTTTTAACTTTTTTTGATAGGTTGCTATCATTTATGAATCTGATGAACCTAATCAGGATCGCAAAATCACGTACGGTGAACTTTTACGAGATGTTTGTCGCTTCGCTAATGTGTTGAAAGCTCACGGTGTGAAAAAAGGTGATACTGTCGCTATCTATATGCCAATGGTACCCGAAGCTGTGGTCGCTTTCTTGGCATGCGCTCGTATCGGAGCTGTACATTCTGTAGTCTTTGCCGGTTTCTCTTCAGATTCGTTACGTGGTCGTATTCTAGACGCTTCTAGTAGATTCGTTATAACTGCTGATGAGGGTCGTCGTGGTGGTAGAACTATTTATACTAAAAAAATTGTTGATGAAGCCTTGTTAGGGTGTCCTGAAGTCGAACGAGTTTTTGTATTCCGTCGTACCGGTTCACCAGTTCCATTCTCCTCCCCTCGTGATGTATGGTGGCACGAAGAAGTTGAAAAACAACGTCCTCATTGCCCACCTGAAATTGTCAACGCCGAAGATCCTCTTTTCATACTTTATACTTCTGGTTCTACTGGTAAACCAAAGGGTCTCCTTCACACTACAGGTGGTTACTTATTAGGCGCTGCTTTTACTCTCAAATACGTTTTTGATTATCATGAAGGTGATGTTTACGGTTGTATGGCTGATATCGGTTGGATTACCGGTCATACTTATATCATTTACGGTCCGTTGGCAAATGGTGGTACTACTGTATTATTTGAATCGACTCCTGTATATCCTAGTCCAAGTCGATATTGGGAAGTTGTTGCTAAGCATAAAATTACTCAATTTTATACCGCTCCAACCGCTATTCGTTTATTACGTAAATTTGGTCGTGAACACGTAGATAAACATGATCTTTCAAGTTTACGAGTAATCGGTTCAGTCGGTGAACCCATTAATCCTGAGGCTTGGGAATGGTATAATGAAGTTGTCGGTAGAAATGTTTGTTCAGTAGTTGATACTTACTGGCAAACCGAAACTGGCTCCATAATAGTAACTCCATTACCCTGCGCCACAACAACAAAACCTGGTTCTGCTACTTTTCCTTTCTTCGGTATTGATCTTGCCGTGCTAAATCCTGAAACTGGTGAAGAGATAACATCAACAGAAGCAGAAGGTGTTTTGGCCATACGTCGACCTTGGCCATCAATGGCACGCACTGTTTACAATGATCATAATCGATATCTTGATACTTATATGAGACCCTATAAAGGTTATTACTTTACAGGAGACGGTGTTGGTCGAGATTGTGATGGTTATTATTGGATTCGTGGACGTGTGGATGATGTTATTAATGTTGCGGGCCACAGATTATCGACTGCAGAGATTGAATCTGCTTTAATCATGCACTCTTCGGTTGCTGAAGCTGCCGCTATTGGTGTAAAGGACGATATAAAGGGTCAATGTGTGCATGCTTTTACCACTTTGAAACCAGATAGTGGAAATACTGATGTAAAAGATTTGGTCGCGCAAGTACGTCAATCTATTGGTCCGTTTGCTGCTCCACAAAAAATTTATATTGTTAGCGATTTGCCAAAGACTAGAAGTGGAAAGATTATGAGACGTGTTTTAAGAAAAATCGTTGATGGAGAATCAGAGCAATTAGGTGATTTAACTACTTTATCTGACCCTAAGATAGTTGATACTTTGATTGAAGTAGTTAAGAATACATAGATTTTTTTGAATATACATTCGATCTTTTATAGTCATATACATATATTTATTATACATTCACCTAGCCTTTTCATTTCATCATTATATTTCTTTGTCAGTTATTAAATATGTAGATCTTCATATATATTATGCACTTGCATAAATAAATTTGTGCTGTAACACGATTTTCGTATAACGATAAGTTTATCAAGCAAACAAACATAAAATTATGTTACGCGACTCTAAGTTAATGTGCTTTGACTATCTGTTTCACCATCACTATAAATACCATACATATCAGTTTGTATATGATATATATATCACCATTGATTTTTACCATTATTGAAGAACAAGGTTGAGTGTTCACACATAAATACAAGTTATACAAGAAATAATTTGTATACACCTATTCTTAAATTTTTTAAAGTTAATTACGCTTAACCGCTATAGTCACTTGGTTTTTATACGTAGGGTTTACACAAACCTTGGTTTCTACTTCAAAATATATTCAGTAGGATAGATTAGCAGCGCAACCAAATTATGGGTCGGAATGGGCCGGCGTTGATTAATTTTGCCAAAATTTTACTAATGAGACCATAGTTCAGATGATAACATACTTAGTTGTTGTTATTTTTTAATGCCAGCCTAAATCCGACCCATACTCATAATTCGGGCCGATCTGCTGAATTTTGGTTGCGTCACTAATCTATCCGTTTCAGTATTTAACAAGTATATATCAACTTTACAACTTAGTTAATTTACTTTTGGTTCTAATTTTTTTTTGTTTTTTTTTATAGCTAGTCAGTAGTTAATATTATTAAAAGTAAAGGTTTGCAAATATTTATAACTAATATATTGGTATTAGGTTAAAATATATATGTTGTGCCTCAAATTAATGTGCGCGTCAGTTAACAGTTGAGGCACCTCAGGTGTCGATCTTCAGGTGAGGTGCCTCAGATAATAAATTGACAGTTGAGGTGCCTCAACTGTCAACTGACGTGTGCATTAATCTGAGTAGAGATGCCAATCAGCACATTCGGCTCTGTTATTAATCAGTTTTTATTATACAAGCCGAATGAGTAGATTTTCATTTCTAAAATCTAAGAAATAACATGGCTAAAAAAGTTTGGTGTGCGTAGTTCTCACATGATCACGACCATGTATTGAGATATTAATAATATCAGAAACGAAAGTTTAATTTGATTATTAATCAGACAACATGTAATTGATGCATAAAAAATGATGTAAAATAAATGCGAAAATAAATGCGAAAACAAAATAATAAAAAAATTGATGCATAAAAAATGATGTAAAATCAAAGCGAAAATAAAATAATAAAAAAATTGATGCATAAAAAATGATGTAATAGTCAAAGCAAATATGTAAAATAAAGCGAAAATAAAATAATAAAAAATTGGCGTTTTCACCTTTGAAATATCAAAAATTAACTTTACTGATTTATTAGTACGCGGCCTTACCAGTATTATCTCACGACAATATTTTCTTGTTTGAAACTAGGACTTACTGTTATTATCATGGAATTCTCTTTTATTAGCCGAGAAAAGTTTAATGAAATTGTTACTCAATATGTAACTAGTTTACCCGAATTTAAGTGAAGCAAAGCATTAGTAAATCGAGAGTTTTTAAATAAAATAAAAGTAATTCTACAAAACTCCACCAATGTCAATATAAGTGATAAGAATACTTGGAATTGGGCAAAAAAAAGATTTCGTCTTGAAGAAATAACCTCCGGAGACTTTAGAGTAATAATAAAAAAAGATAACAACCCAGTCCTAATCATTGAAAATATGTATGAAATACTCTGCAAAACACATGCAGAAGTTGACCTACATGGTGGACAGAAGCAATTATGGAAGTCAATTAGGAGAATGTGGGGGTGGATTCAACAAGACATTATTGAAAAGTTTGTTAACAATTGCACAATATATGCAGTATGCAAACCATCATTTCATCTATTAGCTGCAAAACCTATAATCACCCATAATTTTTTATCTCGACTTCAGGTAAATTAATTATATTTCAAATATTTTAATATCTTAAAAAAAAAAAATTTAACAGTAATATTAATTATTTTTAAGATGGATTTAATTGATCTATCATTTGATGCTGATGGCGAATATAAATATATTTGTCATGTTAGAGATTATTTCAGTCATTTCTCTTGGACAAAACCACTTACATCAAAACAGGCTATTGAAGTTGCAGCTTACTTATTCGATTTATTCCATTCATTGGGTTCATCTCCAATGATACTTCAGTCAGATAATGGTAAAGAGTTCTGTGTCTTAGTAATTAAAGAACTCATACAAATGTGGCCATCTATAAAAATTATAAATGGATGACTACATCATCCACAATCCCAAGGTTTAGTAGAACATGCAAATGGAATTCTTCAGCAAAAGCTAGATAAATGGAAAGAGGAAACAAAATGAAATGATTGGTCATTTGGGCTTCATTTTGTTATATCCTCAATGAACAATAGCTATTGCTGATCACATAAAAAAACACCATATGAATTGGTATATAGTAATAAACCTAGGAGAAATTGTATGTTAGTTGATGAACTATTTTTTAAAGACATTCAGGATGAAGAAAACATTTCTGATACAATTGAAATTCAGAATATCGATTGTGTAGAAAATTTAAATGATCTTGAAGATATAGCAGAAAGTTTATATAATAATAATGAAAATAAGTTATTAAATATTTATTTATTTTTTTTTATAAATTTAATTAACATATGCATTATGTGAAAAAGGCATTGAAAACATTCAACTTGCAGATATCACAAATGATATTTCCAGTAAACATCAAATATTATGAGAATCTGCATATCAAAATCTTGAAGATTATACTAAAAAGATGGTACATCAAATGTCAAAAGGAAAAAATGACCAACATCATATGAAATTGGAGACTTTGTTAGAATTTCTATTCCTAAAATTGATAGGTTTGGAATTGATCATCCAACTCTTTCATGCAAAATTATAAGAAAAACAGAGAATGATAAATACCAGTTAGGTTCAAAATTCGGTGTAATTGATGTTCATTATTGTGTTGGTGAGCTTGAATCTTTGAATGCTACTGAATTTCCTAAACTCAATATTATATCATTTGAAAAAATATCAGTTAGAGAGGCATCATGACTTCAAAGTGTAGGGACAACATCAAGTTCAATTTGTAATTGCAAAGGTGAATGTAATAGTAATAGATGTTATTGCAAAAAAAATAATAGTATGTGTACTAGTAGGTGTCACAGAGAATGTTTATGTAAAAATAACTTTTAAATTTCTTAGTTGTAAATTAGAAAAATTAAATGCAATATGTAGTGTGCAAATAAATTAAATACAATAGTGTGCAAATAAATTAGATGCAATTAAATATGATTGAAAATGCAACAGTCAAAAAAATATGCTTTTTATTTTTTTTATTTGTTTATTTTATAAATGCATTAGTTAACAGTTGAGATGACTCAAGTGTCAATTGATTATCTGAGGCACCTCACCTAATGACTGACATCTGAGGTGCCTCAACTGTTAACTGACACATGCATTAATTTGAGACACAACATATATATATATTAGATTTAAATTACAGATAACTTGTCTAAGTTTCTAATCTTAATATCTTATAAATATAAATTCAAATATAAATTTTTTTGTATATTCTACTTGTAAAAAGGTTAACTGAATTTTAATAAAGATAAAAACATGGTTTTACTTTTAATATTAAAAAATATATATATATACACATTTATTTATTTTTTTAAATATTAAAGTGAATACTTGTAATTTAGGATTTTATTAATAGTATATTAGCAGAATATGGCAATCTAGTAAAATAAATAGATTGTTAACTCTCAAGTGACAGGTCTAAAGTTCAATTTCTATGAATAGTAAATTTTGGAAATTATATTTGTGTTATAATAACTGTTTTTTGCTGATCAATTGGGTTTTAGATATTTGTAATCTTAGATACATCAAGTCAGATTTTATCTAACATTAGAAGCTTAGAGCATTTATGTGAAATATAATATTATACATACATAAAAAAATATGAAAAACTAATATCATATAAGACTTTGATGCAAACTCATAATAAGATTATTAGGTATAAAAAACTAAGAAAATAGAAACTCATTTGGAAATCCTAAGTAAAGAGATAGCATAAACTTTTGATAATATTATTGGACTAATGAAAGTTTATAAAACATCTTCATAGGAACTGTTAGATAAACCAGATAACAAGATATATAGAGAAACATATAACTAATCAGGTTGTTAAAATAATTAGAAAAAAAGTATATATAAGTATATCATACTAGGTCATCTAGATTAAAAGTCTGAGAAGTCTGTTATTGGTTCTAAGTTGTGACTAGTAGGGGATAATAAAAAAGAAATCAAAAAGATAGATATCAGGGTTTGAATAAATTTTATAAGAGTAATAGTAGTTTAATAAGTAATTCTGATTACTAATATTAGTCTTAACCATAGCATCAAACTGATTAATAGTAAAAGAGAATATAACTCATTTTAGTAAATTTGTCTTAAAAATAAAAATAGTTTAAAGATTATAGTTCTATAATTAAAAATGAATAGATCTAAGTTGTGATCTGATGAAATTAAGGTCAGATCAGAAGGTTTAAATAGAACATTTAAACAAAAGTATTAGGTACAGCAACTAATAGAGAACCCTCAGATGAACTTCTTAAATAGGTAATATAGAAAAGTTACATATATAGCCAGTTGTATACTCATCTAATAGTTCAATATAAATACATTTATATAAAACATGTACTTAATATAAGTATTAATAAAAAGCTAAGATTAAAGAAGTCACCTTAATACTAAAAAAAAAAATTAATTGTATATTAGCTAATAGTTATATTACAATTACAAAAAACAATTATAAAAAGAGTATACAACTAGTCACTTATACAATTTTAATTATTGTCTAATTTAAATTGTTTTTTTTTTTAGTTAAAGTCTCTATCTTGGGAGTTGCGATGTTTTTATTCAAGTATATTAGGACATGGCATGCCACCAAGGGCTCATCTTACATTGGA
>CAJVQA010003114.1:0-20240 GCA_910591915.1 Cetraspora pellucida
TCAAAAATTTGCCCAATATGGTGTTGTTCGACAATTTATGATCATGAGTTGTCAATTTTCATAAATTTAAAAAAAAAGGACAAGACTCATGTACTTTGTGCTTCCTACTATACCCTCACAATAAAATTGCTAATATCTCAAAAGTTGACTAGGTAACCCTGTCGTGTAATCTAAGCAAAAATGTTTTATAGGTTCAAGAAGTATAATTGTATAAAAAAAAGATAGTATATAAATATATTATATATATTGTTTGTTTTCCAATGTTATGCATCAAACCTACATAAGCATATACATATTTGGTCTGAACAAATAAAATCTTATCAGACTATAATAGTCCAAAAGCAACCTGCCTAAGTACCTCTTTGCCTCAATCCGGACTTCTACCTTACTGGAAATTGATCCCTTCAATCACTTGCAGGCAGTACTGGTCTTTGATAGATTAAGGTTAACACATTCCTTTCATTAGTTACTCTGTATAGTTAAGGACTTTTTCCCGGATAATAATGAAATTATGCACGAGCAAGTGATATAATTAATTAGAATGATTAATATAATAATTTTGAAGAGAAATTTGGTAAAATGATTATCGTGTAACTGAAATTTACTTTCAAGAATTCACAGTTTATCATTATCGTTATACATTGTCAGGTTGACACTTCTTTAATTGGTAATAGTTATCCTTTTTTAGAATTATTAATAACTTCAGTATTGTAAAAAGGAGAACGGATTACCATTAGAATATTCAATTCTAAGACATTTCATTATATAAAATGAGATACTTCTAAATTAAAAACATTAATTATACAAAAGTTACAATTTTTTTTACCAAAAATTAGGCAATATAAGAAATATCTTACTGGTATATACGCTAATCATTTACTTTCTATCATATAATGAATTAAATAAAATCTTTAAAAGTACCTAATGTACAAATATTCGTAGCAAATATTAGCATCATACTTCTCATTTATTTTATGCTTACATGTTTTTAAATATTTTAAATATGCTGACCTTTCAAATTCTTGATTGATTATACAACGCTGCAATAATAATAATCAGTGAAATAAAATCATGGATGAGAAAAGTGAAGGGTAACTATTCACAAAAATACTTCATGATATATAGTATTAATGGATCTAGATTTTTGCTTTTTTCGCTCTAAATATGAAGATTATTAATCTTATATCTGATGTGAAAAAATTATAATCTTCATTATAAATAGATTGATGGATTGGGTAAAAAAACATATGGAAATCCTTCATTCCGATGAAAAAGTGATAAATGCTTTTAAGCATTTAGAAAAAAATATTAGGTCTAAATCAAAAGATCCTCATTTGTATCCAGAACTTAATTGGGATGCGACTGTTAGGTAATCCTAAAAATAACGTTTTTTTTTATGATAATCTTTTTTTTTTTTTAACTTGCTTTCATGTAACCGTTTATAGGAAATCTAACGACCTTTGCGAAGATGAAAAGAAATTTGTCCATGATAGAAAACTTTACATATGTGAAGCTTTCGCAAGATATGTTGGTGTTGAAGTCGATGAGATCCATCCTGATGACATTCCTATAATTGCATTGACAGGTAGCGGTGGTGGAATTAGATCTATGATTTGTGCTACCTGTATGTCTCAAAAATTACCTCCAATTAATTTATATAATAGATTATTCATTTTTACTTAATTTTTAAATTTTTAATTAAATCAAAGCATATTTTTATGCTGCCCAAGAAAGTGGACTTTATGATTGTGGCATATATGTTTCAGGTAAATATTATAACAAATCAATAAGTTCATATAAGATATTCGATATGATAATTGATTGATTAACATAGGTGTTAGTGGAAGTGGATGGGGTGTCGCTCAACTATATACTTCAATGAGTAATGCAAATAAAAATCCAATTCAAGCACAAATTGAATCTTATCGAACAAAACTTGACCATAACATTATTGATGCTGTGAAAATTTTTAAGGCACTTGCTGATAATTCTTCTCCACAAGAAGCTGTTGAATTGGCTTTTGGAGGTTTGGTTCAGAAAAAAGACTCTGGAATTCATTTATCACTTGTAGATATCTATGGAGCATTATTAGGCGCAATGTTGTTAATAGGTCCTGATTCCACTATTCAGTCCTTAGACTTTAAATTGAGTTCACAAAAGAAATACGTTGAAGGTGGAAAAAAACCCTTACCAGTATATGCAGCGTGAGTTTTTTTTCAAATATAGGGGCCCGAAAAATAAAATAATCACAAATAAGGGCTCATAATGAAAATAATTACATACCGGGTATTTCAAAGTTCCCTTTTTTTTTAAGTGACTTATACATACCCGGGTGTTTCAAAAGTTACACTGTTGGTCCCTTTTTTTTTAAATGACCTTACATATAGAGTCACGATGATTATTTATCATGACTCTATATACAGGGTGTTCCAAAGGTTCCCTTTTTTTAAAGTAAACTTATATACAGAGATCACTGATTATCATCAATAGGAACTTTTGGAACACCCTGTATAAGCTCACTTAAAAAAAGGCGAACTTTTGAAACATCCGGTAGAATCATGATTATTTCTGCAAATATATGAGTAATTATTTTCGAATCCAGACCAAAATGTTATTACGTAATGTATAAAATTGAACCGGATTCAAAAATAATTATTCATAAATAATCATCGTGATTCTATATATAAGGTCACTTAAAAAAGGGATCTGTAGTGGAACTTTTGAAATACCCAGTATAGAGGTCCAAATTAACTGTGTTATGACGATAGTGGTTCTTTGAACGTTGTCACCGTATATATTTACTACTTTACAGTTAAACGTGATAGTTATTAATATTGTAATGTTTATTCAGTTCTAAGCAATAAGTCTATCTTGTAACAAGACTAGCTCATTTGTATTTGGCAAAAGTAGTTATGATTCTTACGTGACTGATTAAAAAAAGTGGTGTACAGCATGGTCTAAAAGATCCCCTTTTATAATACCCTCACAACTTTTAGAGCTAGTTATAATTAGAAGTCCAATGACAGGTTTTCTCTTGGAGACAATTATATAGAGCAACCTATATCTCCTACGCTAACCTATTTATGTAAATAGCTTGTAAAGTACCCCGGGTATTTTAGACCACTCTGTACGGTAATACGTTTAACAGTCAAAAAAAAAAAAACATATATATAATCTTTTTATACTGGGTGTTTAAAAATCCTTATATACGGACTTTTATTTTAAGTGACCTTATATATAGAGATTATTATAATTATTTACATATTTTCATAAATTGGCGTGATTTGATATATAATAAATAAGAACAGTATATAGTGATAGGGACTTTTGAAACACCCAATAATTATTTCAATTTTCCGGGCTTTATATGTAAATTCTCCTTAGTTTAATCATATTTTCCCATCACCAAAAATTTAAAAATCCAGTATTTACGATAATCGTCCATGGAAAGATTACCTTGAGCCAGAATATGCAGCTTTAATCCCAGACTATGACCAAGTCTTAGAAAGACACAAAATGAAAAAAGGATATTTTCAGTGGTACGAATTCACACCTTTTGAATTTGGCTGTGAGGAATTTCCTTGTGAGTACTATAAATCATTATTTAAAAAATAAAATCAATTGAGTTAGAAATTTATATGTATCGACAAAATTTTTTGGGTGTATTTTTTTATAAGAATTGAGTTAGAATCTAGAGTTAGGATTATTACTAAAAAGGATATGTAGAATTTAGAGGTTTAAAAAAAAGCCTCGGATTTCATTTTAATATACAATATTTAATGCATTAAAACTTATTAACTTGAACTCGTAAAATGTAGCCTATATCCCCACATGGGCATTTGGACGAAAATTTGAATCCGGAAAAAATGTTTCAAGAATACCTGAACAAAACTTTGGACTTATACTTGGGTAAGTATAAACTATTCAATAAATATTATTGTATTAAGTTTAGATAACTATTCCTATCATAAAATTATAGTTTACTAGGATCATCACCAGCTGGGACACTTAAGTTTGATCTCCAAGAGTTTGAATCGACTCTCCCTGACGAAATAAAATCTGAAATTAATATATCTAAAAAAGTTAATATTTTTCATTACTACTTGTTTATAAGTTTATTACTATGTTTACTATTAAGTTTATTAAATTTGATTTATTTATTATAAGGTACAAGACAAACTCGGTGAACATGAAAAGGATGTTCTTGAAAGAATTCATCCAATCCCACAAACAAATAATCATAATTATAACTATCATCTTTATCCACCACCATATGAACTTGGTATTACCAGTTTACGAAATCTTCCAATCTTAGATCCAGCACCTAGTAACGAACTTCCAATGTATCCATTAACTAATCCAAGTCGAAAAATTGATATAATTATTGGTTTTAATTCTGCACGTCAAGTAATTGAACATGAATTATTTGATGAACAACAAAATGAATTTTGTAAAAGACGAGGATATGATAGAATTGTTCGAGATATTTCTAATAAGCATTGTGAGATTTATGATTATATTCCTAACGGTAAAGCAACTGCTCATAATCTACAAGCCACAAATCCAACAGTATTCTGTCATATGCCATATTTGAAAAACGATAAGGTGGATCCTACATTTGAGCCACTTAAAGCAAGTTTTACAAATACTATAAATTTTATTTATACAGCTGAACAAGTTGATTTAATGTTTAACGTAGCAAAACAAAATTGGCTTGATAATGAACATAAAATTAAAGAAGTGATCATTAAAGAATGGAAAAAGAAAAGAATTGCTAGACAATTAAATCAAAATTCTCAAAATTAGGGTATAGATTTAGGAAGCTTTTCATATGTTGTAAAATTAACTGATGTTGTCATTATTTAACTTTTTTTTCTATTTATTTTATCTATTGATTTATTTATTCATTTATTTATTATAATTATTATATTATATTTTTTATAATTATTATAAGCAAATACTGTATTATTATCATAAATAAAGTATTATTATATCATAAAAAGAGCACATACTTTTCTCAAATGTTTATGAATTTTTTTTAAATGGTTATTACTACGATTCCTTTTATTTAACCATGACCGATAAAACAAAAAATCCAAATCTGTCACCACTTGCAACCATGCAATAGTGCCAAAATTGAATTATAGACAACAAAATATTGATTCTTAGTCAAAAAAATGCGATGATATTTTGGTGTCGCACTTATCTATCGAAAATGCTTGTAATAAGTGACTACTTTATACATTAAGTTATTAATTCAAGCGATAACTTAATTTAAAGCCTTTTATCTCGTATTAATTTCATACAGCGTCTTACAATTCAATTGGATTAGGATATGCCATTTCAAAAAGATATAAGCAGATAGAATTTTTAAAACTGGCTCTAATAGGATTTTAATTTTTTACCGATTTTAAATTTCTATTTCTCATATATATTCATGAATCTAGCGTTCCACTTTAAAAAAGCAGCGTAAATGGACTAAAATTTGAGATGCAGACAATTTCATATCTACAACTACCGTTAAAACAGTGCAGAAAATAATTATTCGATTCCCGCCATGCAGCCCATTGTTTTAAGTGTCTTTTTTGACTCATGATGTAAATAATTTGAATCAAGAACGATGTTTTTGAATTTCCGGGAAATTAATAGGTATTTTCTGCCCTGCTTTAAAACCAAAAAGATACTTATGGTTAAAAAAAAAAAAAGTCACGAAATTTTTAAATTACTATAAAGAATGAATAATCATAAGATTTTGACAACAATACGATGATGTACTGACGTCTTAATTTCGCTGATAAACATTTAAGGAATATACATTCTCTTACAATATTCAAAAAAATTTAGTCCGTCTTTGTGGCGGGTAATAAGTATATACACTAATAGAACTTGTAGATTAGATTGGGTAATGTAATTTTTAAAAATTTGCTTGTTGTTCTTTTTTTTAAACCATACAACCTTGAAATAAGGCACAGGGGTGTTATTTTGAATAATGGTCTGAATTAAGATTAATTTAGGCTGAGGTTCGGAATTACCCTGCGCGTTATTTCGCAGTTATACTGTAATTGAATAAAAAGAATTTTTATATGATGTGTTTATATGACTATAGGGAGGTTCGACTGTATATGATATATTCATTAACCAGGCAACATAGATAAATTAATGTTTTTTGATATCCATTTTCATCGATTTTAGATAGGTAGTTGTCGAGATATTTTCGCTTAAATTTTAGAAAATTTTATCAATTTTAGATAGTTGATTGGTGAGATATCTTCGTTAAAAAAAAGTTTCTAATCAGAATGCGACTGTTCAAGGGATGGGTAAGGTAATTAAAACTTTAAATCACACTACAGCACTATGCGACAATTCATCATGTTATTAGTTGATTACCTTGCCCATCTCTAGTAGAATCTCATAGGCGGAAGTTTGTCAGATTGGCTAATAAATTCAATTTAATTTTACATTATTTATACAGTTTAGAGTACTTTTTAAAAAAACGAAAACTAATTATAGTGAAATAAAAAAAGTTGTATAGAAGGTTTCATTAGAGCTATAGGACTCTATAGCCAAAATAAGATCTAATTCTCGTCCGTTTAAAACAATAGCTTAGTAATGAGTTGATTTTATCGGGTTTTGAGAAGTTATTACTAAACTAACTTTTTTAAACGGACGAGAATTAAATCTTATTTTTGGCTATGGAGTCCTACAACTCTATGAAACCTTCTATACAGCTTTTTTTATTTCACTATAATTAGTTTATAAATAATGTAAAATTAAATTGAATTTATTAGCCAATCTGACAAACTTCTGCCTATGAAGTAGAATTGACAAAATTATCGGCATGACGCAGTCATTACGTAATTACGTAATAAAAAATATTATGAAGTAGTAATAAAATTTATTACAAAAAAACGAATTCAGAGTCTTTATAATATGATTGGTGGCATAGTAATCATGGGCAATCACGGGTAGATCAACAAAGTTCAACCAATCAAACAGCCTTCTCATATGAGATATCAATTGCTTCAAAGGCAAATGTTTATTTGTTGAACCAACAAAGAAAATAAATATTAAGCCCTTTACATTTGCTGAAGAATTTAACGTGGTCTTGAATTAAATTCTAGTGTTTCTATCAAAAGAATTCTTTGTAAATCAGAGTTCATAACATGGCAAAAGGAAAGAGGAAACCTCGTTGGCTATATTTGTTAATTGTACCAAATTTTATTTTAATGATTATATGTCCCATAATTGGTATGTTGGATGAGTTTACGTATTCTCCTAGTGAATTTGTCCTTAATTTTTTTACTATTTCTTGGTTTGTTATAACAATTGCAGAAATAGTAAAAATCAAAATATTCGATGAGACTCATGGTGAACTTCGGTACAATAAAGGTGCAGAATATACGTAAGTATTTGCATTTCAATTTTTATTTAAGATATAAAGTGGTTTTTTTTTTTAATCTTTACAATTTTTGGAAATCGTTTAGTTATTTAACATTCACATTGGCGGTACTTGGTAATGATACTTTCTTACTATTTGCAACAAAAAATTACATGCCTCACTTTTACTTCTATTTAAATGCTATTGTGTAGTATTAAATTCATTGGCATTTTGTGGATGTTATATGTTTAAGATACGGAATTACGACTTTGAATTTAGGTAAATTATTTAAATTACTAAGATTTATGTTTATATGCATTTGCACTTACATCCATTCTATTTGTGTACAGGATAACATCATGTATTTGGGTACTATTTCCGAGTACGTATAGTGTTTATATAGCTATGTTCTGGTTTTTTTTTTTTTTATAAAACTCTTCATTTACTCATTTAATAATAATTTATTCTCTTTCTTTGTATTCTAAAAATAGTTATCTATACATACTTTACGTTCAGTGAAATGGGTGAGATCCCATTCACATGTCCAGTGGCTTATCATTACACCTCACATATAATCCGCTTGGCTTGTCAAATTCGTGTAATAAATTTTACTTTGATGTGGTTATATTTTAGTAGTTTCGTACTTTTTATTATTGTTAAATGGTATTTACGAGGTTATGAGAAAATTGAAGATGACGACAAAGAAAGCAAAGGTAGGGAAACTGTAGAAGTTGAAAAGCAACCAGAGATTCTGAAACCAGTTGCTGTTAAGTCATCTAATGTCATAGTATAATATTTGTAATAAGAATTTCTACTTGAAATGCTTTTATTGTTAGATAAAGTACACGAATTTCTTTGTAAAATAGGGAAATTTACATGCATATTGATTAGTCTAATTGAAAAACGTTTATTATAAAACGCGCTTATGGTGATTTAGCAACTATCATGTTTTTGTTATTATATTTTTTAGATTATTATGTTTTTTAGATTATTATGTTTTTTAATTTTTTCACATTAAGGTGGATTAGTATTTAGAACTATAATTAGGTTTGAGAAGGGTTGTTGCATCAACTAATTAACTATATAGTTTTTAAAAGCACCATAAGTGTGTTTTAGTAAAGAAATAGACGCAATTATATATAAATTTTTACATTAAACAAGTTTAGTTAGGTTAAAAAGTTAAACAAATTGCTAGTCAAATCTTGGTATATTCCTCCCGTTTGTCCAAAGCTTTCAGTTATATAACTTAGGTCAGGATATAATATAAGTAAAATTTAGTAAGTATAGGAAATTTATTCTGCTAATAGTGAAGGTATAATCTAGGCTGGGGGCAACCAAATGGAGATATAACTGAGGTTCGATTGTATATAAAGTTTATATAAAGGTTATATAAAACTGTTTATTAAACCCAAAATTGGTCGGCATAAAATTTTGTATAAAACTATACAAAAATAATTTATATTAAAAAAAAAGACCTTTCTAGAGATATATAGACCACTGTTAGTATTTAGATTAATTTAAATCGAAAAAAATTATTCTGATTTTAATTTTAAAACAATCCAAAATAAGCAGATTAAACAAGACCAGAACAATTTAAATATAGATCAAATATCCAAATATTCAAAAAATCTCAAATTTTTCGAACATTTGTCTAAGGCATACTGGTTTATTTAATTTATTTTTTTTTTTGGTATATCAATATACCTTTAATCTATTATTAGCATTATTTATTATCATCATTAAGCTACGATAACATTTTAACCATTTTATTAATAACCTTTATTTAAACAAATAGTAGGTATTTTTATAATTGAATTTTTTTTTTGAATTGACGAAAGAGGTTTGGATTTTTTACACGTTGATCATTATATTTGTATTTAACTATTCAAGTTCATATATTTGCCATATACAACTTCGATGTCTTAAATTTTGACAATATAATTCTTTGGTTTTTTATAACTGTATAAATTAATCAAGACATTGATAACTGATTTTACAATTCCTATTGTAATGGAAATAAAATAATTACCTTTCAGTTAAAAATTTAAAAATAGCCAAATCAATAGATATTTTTAATACAAAGTTGTTAATTGATATTTACTATTATACAAATAAAAATTAAGTTACAACAATGATTTGATAAATATTATTGAAATCTAGTGTTAAATGTATGCATTAAAATATATCTATATCTATTACCAATACCCTTTTATCACATTATATCTATACAATAATTATATTATAGTTACTAAAAAATATATAAAATTTTACACAGGAGGATAAACAGCTCGCAAAACATCTGCAATAACATCACTCGATGTTGTAGGGCCTCTCACTTTTTTTAATAAAGTTTTCAAATTTGTTCCATACATTGTACTTCTATCATCTCCTACTTCTCGTAATATTATTCTATGCGAAAATATTTTTTCGCTTGCAAATAATACTAGTTCTGGTGTTACATAATTACGCTGAAATACAGCAGCCAACGCTCTAAAAAATTATAGTAACTTTATTAACGTATTTATTCTATTTCATTAATCAACCAATAATAAATAAATAATTTAAAAACTTACTTTACAAATGTTACCAAATCAGTTGAAGCTCGAGCCGTTATTCCTCTTTTGACAATTCTATGCGTTCGTAATCCAACGACAATATCTCGCATATATCTTTGCATGTCATTCTGAACCGAAACGTTATCCATATCTTTTGATAATTTTTCAATTTCCTAGATAATCAATATGTGATAACTTCAATCAATAAATAATATAAACGAATCAAAGATTAATCCTTAAAAGACAAATACCGATTCTTTAATCATTGGATTTCGTCGATTAATAATTTGAGATTTTCCAAAACCTATTATTCCTTCGTACAAATAACTTATAAAAAATCTGTCCATCTTTTCAATATAATAAAAGGAATGATTTAGTGATGTAAAAAATTAATTGAAAAGTAATGAAATTAAAAAGTAATATTTGAACAATATATTACTAATTGGTTAGGTAAACTATGTCTTGGATATGTTTCTGGTAATAAAGCTACAATAAGAAATGGTTTTGGCAAATAGAAAGTGGTTGATTTATCGATTACTTCTTTATGCGCCAGAATCTACAAGTTAAAAATGATCAATAATCAATCAGAAATTGACGATAAATTTAGAATAATAATATAATTTTACCTCCAACAAAAAAGCAAATATTATTTCATTAGCATTAGATAAACTTTCAATGATCACAGCTTGAGCCAATTTTCGGGACGCAGAGTTATGAGGAGGATATGAATCAAAACCTCCAGTACCTATACTCCCATGCGTTCTCTTAGAAATTGAAAAATCAATAGGAGTATTTGGAGATTGAGAATAAGAGTTTAAGTGTGAATAATTTGAAGAATGAGTATTTTTTCGTGGAGAACCGGTATATATACTAAGATTTGGACGCGATGGTGTAGAAGATCTTTCTGGAATGTCAATAGGTTGAGTTGACGTTGAAGATGCGAGGAAAGTATTTCTCCTACGTGGATGGGCATTTGATGAAACGAAATTTGATTCCTTAGGATTATCAAGAGTTCGAGAACGTTCTGTAAACTATTCCAAATAAATAAGTGTAAGTGTATTTCATGATGACATTGTAAAGAAATATATATATATATTTAATTATCTATTTATTTATCAAATTAAACACATTACCCCATACCTTTCGTGAACTATATTCATCAATATCATTAATTGCATTAATTGATAATTCTTCATCACTAAAACTAGTGTCTATAGGTGAATCTCTATTATGGTTTAGACGACTAGGGCTATGAGATAAATTGGATTGTCGTTTTATTCCTTTAAATTCCGGAGATGGTTTTTTCTCATTTGAATTTGTTGAACTTGTTGTTATTAATGATCTGTAAGACTTTTGTGGTTGTAATCGATTAAATGAATCGTCAGCACTATTTTGAATTGAATTACCAATATGAGTACTATTTGAATAAGAATCGTCTTTTGGTCGACTAAAAAGATTGGCAATAAAGTCAGCAGGAGTTTGCGAAGCATCGCAAGTGACAGTTGCACAACTCAAGCCAAAAACATTATGAAAGATCTGTTCAACCATAGTTTTTAACTCTTCAGCGTGTTCTTGTTTGCAAGTCAACATTAAATGTTTGTCTCTTGACATGAGACAAACAAGTATGGATATTAAAATGTCATCAGAAAACTGTAAGCCAGTTCTCTTAATAGTTTGAAGCTTCGTTTTGAGCCAGCTTCTTGTTTGTGACGTCTCTGAAAGCATCGTTATGAATGTTTCAACATCGAAAAATTTTCGAATGTTTTCGAATTTGACAATGATTGGTACTAGGGATTGGAACCGCCTAAAATTTTTCTTGATCGTTTAATTTGGCTGGCATTAAAATAATTCCGGCCGCAACCAACATAATTCTGCCCGGAACTATGGTGCAATTTTTTAAACGGTCAAACGGTTCCAATCCCTAATTGGTACACACGTGCGTGCGTGCGTACGTAATACTGATTCTGATTGGTTGATCACACGAAATTGAATACCAGTCAGGAAAGATATCGCTAAATTAATTCATGATTATTGTTACGTCGATCGTCTTTATAATGACTAACCTAAACTCTGTGCCAACATTGAATGTTACACTATAAAAACATGAAATTACTATGAAACTTTAGGGCCAAGATCTTTTTACACCTACAAATCAAATTTTGCAATTAATAGATCAATAAATTCCTTGGAATGATGTTAAACTTTGTAAAAGTTACATAGTTCGCACACGGAACTCCATGAAAAGGGAATAGTAATCAGTTTTAAACCCGTAAAATTTATTTATAATGATCAAGTTTACTTATCGTTATAAGATGAAGACGGCCTTAGCTTATGTTAACCGTTTTATTTAATATCACATTTTATGTAAACTTGTTCAAATTTTTACGCTATACAGTCTCCAACGCCCTTCCTCGAATCTTTTGTCAAGTAAAAATTCGACTGAATAAATTTGATTTTAAAAAAAATTTTTTTAAACAAAGGAAGGTTTTTTTACGCTCAAAACGACTTTAGTAATTGGTATTTGAAGTACTAAGTAAAAATATTCTGCATACTAATCACCCTTAATCTCCAACTCCAAGTTTACATATCTTTTACAATGATAATAAAAAGCATATATGGTTATTTTTGTGTATCCTTTTTAAAGTTTCTTTTTTTTTAATTGGAATTTTTTGTTATGTTAATATTTAAGATTAAATTTAAGATTTAAAGTTTTTGAGTTATAGAATATATAAATGCATTTTAGTAAAATTATTTGACTATTATACTGTATAAAAATATGAGTACAACGATAATTATCTTAGTACGTATAATAATTAATACCGTACCGCACTGCCTTTAGTACCCATTATTTAATACCCCTTAAATAACACCCAAATACATTACAAAAAAAACTCTCGAAAATATTTAATAAAATTATTTCAATTGCAAATTGTAATTGAAATATTTCTGGATTATAATATTAGGCAGTGCGGCAGGGACACATAAATTGATTCAGTGATTAAATCAAATCACACTAAATCACAATTTTATCTCACTTATATTACGTATGTACTACCCAGGATGTGGTTTAAAGTTTTGGTCAAATTAGGCTTAGTATAGGCCGCATTGGGCTTAATTTAGGCCAAAATTCTAAACTAGTATGCGTTTAGTCAAACATGTTTTTTAAAAAAATTACGTGTATGACTTTTTTACGAGATCATATTTTATTTGGCTAAATAAAAGGCATTAAATTCGTACTTTTATTTTTAATCATCAATAAAACCAAACCAAATATTTCATAATTTACAAACTTCATTAAATCACACTTTTAATTTTTAACCGTCAGTAAATTGCTTATACCATAGGGTTGTAGGATTCAACCATTAAAAATAATCAAAATCATTTCTGGTTTTAGAAAAGTTAGCATAATAGCAACTTCTTATAGATAGGTAGAATTAGGGGATTTTGATTATTTTTAATAGTGGAATCCTACAACCCTAATAAAACTTTTTACATACTTCTTTTTTATTTATTCTTCGTAGTATAATTTTTTTTTATTTTCTTAAAAAAAAATTATTTTAAACTGTATAAATAATGTAACATTAAATTGATTTAAACAGCCAACTATACGAGAGTCTTCCTATAGTGGTACGGTAACTCTGAGCTCAAAATCTACTGATGATAGATTCGAAAAGCATAGGTGCGCTTTGGTCATGTGATTGGAAGAATTCCGGACAGCCAAAGGTGCCGGAAATAAATTCAATTAAAGGACTTTAAGTCCGCAGAATACATTGAATTGGTAATTTTAAGTAAATAGTGATTTTAAGTAATTTGAACTGAAACGATGATATGCTCCCGGAAGATTAGCAAATGAGATTGCGCCAGGTATCATCGTAACAGTAGAGCGAGCGAGAAGCAGCATCAGCCGGTGGTTTCCCGCCTGCTCGAAGCAGGCCGGCTGTTAAATAGGAAAATGGCAGAATCAGGAGACTATTCCAACAGTTAGGTGTCGGGATTCTGGCATTTCCCTGAGTTATGTTGCACGATGGCTCCTGTTTCTCCAACAGCCATTTCACCGACAATTTAAATGGCATGATTATAGCTAGGCCGGCCTGTTTAATGTTAGCATTTGTTAGTGTTAAGGTCGGTGAAATGACTGCTGGTAAACTGGACCGAATCTGTGTTTATGCTGTGGTGTGTATGGTGCAGAGCGTGTACTACTGCGAGGGCCTCATGGGTGTGGCATGTCTAGGATGATGCTTGGTTATGTGCGGTGCGCGTTCGTGGTTGGTTTCAACGAAATTTTTTTTTTTTTTTTTTAAGCTTATGTGTTTATTATTCATTTGTTGTCATGTACATGTGTGACCAGCTCTGTATCTACTTCGAAACCCCTTTTTTTTTTTTTTTCTTTACTTATATATGTACGTATTGAAATTGAGGTGATCGAGGCGCCAATCATGTGTTATGCGAGGGCGGCTCAATTGCAATATGCCTTTGTTGGAATGGCGGCTATTGTAGCTGGGTGGGCCCGAATGTATCTGTAGAATGATTCTGAACTCCACCTGCCAATCTTTTGGATTAGAATTAGCTGAACTCCACGCATGACCAGTTCAGTTGTGCCACCGGCTCTGAAGCTGTGGCCCGCGACATCTTCTGTTGGTAAAAGATGCTTTAGTTTGTTGATGAAGAAGCATTTCGTTGCCCATGACCCATCCGCTTTGATAAACAGTAGTTCACTTCTGTGTGTGAGTGCAGGATTTGTTCTCTGAACGATATAGGCTTTTAGAGCGTCTATCGGGCACAAGTCATCGTATGTTGGGTTGATGGTAAGGGAGGTGCGTACAGCTGTGTTATGGTTTTTGGTTCTTGCTAATTGGATGGTGGCAAAGGTGTGGTGGCCCGCCTTTTCAAATCTTAATGCATGGAGGTTTGGTACTGTGTGTTTGTCCCGCTGTGTTGCTGGAAGGAGTTCGCCCAGGCGGGCTAGGCCATAGAATGCCGTCAGTGCTATTGCCCAGAATAGTTTGTCTTCTGGCTTGCTAAGATTCAGGTTTGTTTTCAGTGAGCGTAGGTGGTGCCTTGTGATATGTGATTTTTGTTTGACGGGTTTGTGGATGTGGTTTTTGTCAATAGTTTTTAGTAGTTGACTGATTAATGGGTCATTGCGAGTTTCATGCCAGTCAAAATGGTTCATTATATAATGGTGTTTTAATGCTGATAGGTAGGATAATATTGTTGGAGGTGCAACCCTATTATGCATGCGAGTAATAAACTTGATCAGATTCTCTTTGGAGATAGACCATATGCCTCCCTGTATATTGGTCTATTTGTTTTCAATTGCTAGTGTCGTATATTGTTTGATTACAGACTTGTATGTTCGATTCGTTTCCATGTTCAGGCCTAGTATTGATGCAGCCTGCTAATCCAGTGGTAGAGGAGTGGTGGGTGCTTGTACATTTGCAGTATCATGAGGAAAAATATGGCTTTCTATTGGGTTAGTGATGGAATCATAGAAATTAGGTTAGAATATTTTGATGGAATAAATGGTTGTAAATAGTGTGCAGTTGGATTTTGACTCAGAAATTCTCTGTGCCCATTTTGTGAAAGAAGATCTGCTGTTGAGTTTGCTTTGTCAGAAATATGCTCTAGCTTGATAGAGAAGTTTCCATGTATTTGTGCTTGATATATTTGTGTAATAATGTTATTGATTTCTGCTTGTCTGCAGAAGCCATTGTATACTGCCTCAACGTTGGCCTGGTTATCTGTCCAGATAATGAAGCGTTTCTGAGTCCATATAGGTGAAAAGGTTAGTATGGCAATAAGTGTAGTTAGAAGCTCTCTCTTCTGTATGCTATGTTGAGACAGGTCTAGATCCTGAGACCAATTAAATGTTGTAAAGTATGATCTGAATGTGGAACCATCTCCAAGGTTCGAGGCATCAATAAATAGGTTTTGTATTGTGGGACTTAACCATGCTTGATCCTCTATGAGGTGTGTACCTGACCAGTCAGGAATTGTAACCCTCCACCATTTAATGTCTAATTTCATAGAAGCATTAATTTTTATGTGATGCTTAGAACATTGTGCTGTATTGAGTGCCCTAATGAACTGTTGTATAAATGATCATCCCTGTGGAACAACCTGACAAGTTCACATTAGTGAGCCAATTAGAGACTGGAGTTCTTTTTTGAGACACCATTGTTTGTTTGACCATTGTTCTAATATGCTGATCAATTTTTGTTTTTTTGGCTAATGGGATTGTGGCTAAGAATGTTTGTGTGTTAAGCTGTATATTAAGAAATGTTACTGTAGTACTGGGACCTTCCAGCTTGGATGGCTTATGAGAATTATTAAGTATCAAGTATACAAAGAAACTGGTCTAGTTCTTGCTGTACACCTACTCCTGATATAATGAGAAAATCATTCACATAATGAATAATTGATTATATGTCTTGTTGAGTTACCACCCATGCAAGTATGTTTGCAAATCTACAAAATATTCCTCCAGATGCTCGATTACCAAAGGTCAAAGCCTTGTCAAAGTATAATTGACCCTGATAGCCTATTCCTTGTAATACTTGATCAATAGAATGTACAGAAAAAATTCTATAAGCATCTTTAATATTAATTTTTGATAGCAGACAACCTTTACCATAAAATGTAATCTAGTGAATCGCATAACTGATATTTTCATATTGTGTAGTAAACTCCATCTTGTCAATTCCATCATTAATGCTTGCACCAAATGGGGCTGAGAGGTGTGATATCACATGATATGTCTTGGGCTTTGTGTTTTTTTTCTCTATAAGACCACAAGGGTTTACTTGAAAGGTCTAACAAGGTGGATGGTGTGCTGAAAATAGGCCACATATTTGACCTTGTGTTATCTCCTCTTCTATGTATTTGGCAAATGATTGAGGGTCTATTTCTATTGATTTTAAATTTTTCTGAATTACTGTAGTTCTTTGGCCTATAAAGTTGAACCTAAAACCATTCTTGAGGTTGTTTAGTAAATATGAGATGAATGGTTGATTGGGATGATTAGTTGTCAAATATTTAAATACTTTTTTTTTTTTTAAATATTAAGGTGAGTACTTGTGACCCAGGATTTTATTGATAGTATATTTGGCTAATGATTGCTTTACAACCACAGAGGGTAACCATGGAAAGAGTATACAACTAGCTACTTGTACAACTTTAGGCATTGTCTAATTTAAGTAGTCTGCCCAAAGGTTCTACACTAGTTGCCATACTTGTAACCTACTTGTAGGTTCCCTATTTAACCACTCTGTTTCCATATCCACCCACCTACCTCTGCTTATCAACGACCTCGGCCGATATTGATGAAAATATGCCATGGCTACTAAGTCTTTAAAGCAGTCTTTGGAACCTTTGACCTTGTACTAAACCTTTCAAAATCTTCTGTATCCCATTCTTACAGTTGACCTGGTATTGCTATAGTCAAGACCAACACTGGTGGTCAGGGCATATTATTAAACCACTATGCCCTTGTAGAGTTCATTCCAACCCTGGTACTTACTTCACAACATATCCTTACTACTTTGGTATTCAATTTAAGTTTCACCAAGCTGCCATTCCAGATAGTTCAAAAAGGTAGGTCGAAACTATACACCTCTGGTTTACATGTTTGCTGGCATGTATTCTTTTTCTTCAGAACCTGAAAATTCTGACAGCCTGGTTGGTTCATCTGGTCCTTCCCCAAGGACTGTCACGTTTGTCCAGTTTTACAAGTTCTAGCTTTGTTTTATAAGTCAAGTCTTTACAGTAGCACTGTCAAAAGCTTGGGTTATCTCTCTACTCAGGTCTTCTAAATAGGCTTCCATCTTTCTTCTATTGGATCCTATAATTTACATGGCCACAAGGACTTATTGTAAGTTTGCACTGCCTAGTACCAGTTTGCATTCCTTTATGTAACCACAGACCTTGTCCCAAAAGACAATGTCATGTAACTGTTACACAAATGACATGTGACCTGCCAGTCATACTGGTGTGATATAGATTACAGGTGTCTTATCCCAACCAATTGTGAAAGACAGTTAACTATAACACAGAGAGGATTTTCAAATTTTCCATCGACACTGAGATTTGAACTCTGGACCTGCCACTTGGGGGTTGACAACCTGACCACTTCACTAAGTCACCATACCCCTAATATTTAAATACTTCTATATTGATTGGTATAATAATGTTAAAGAATTTAGGATCTAGTTGTTTGAGAATTTCACACTCAGTAGGAATTAAAGATATATCATGTGATAAAATTGTAACTAATGTGTTATTAACTGACTGAAGAGTGGGTAGTTCATTAATTGTAATGTTGCATACACTTTTATATTATGCTGGATGTTTGATATATAATCTTGTATCTGGAATATTGAGATTAATTAGTTAACTAGCTCATTATCAAGTAAATAAATATAAATAATTTCATTATTGTAATAAGTGAGCCTGATGCAAATACAATTAACCCATTAATTGACTGTTAATAGTAATAACCCCCTGCATGCTTTATGTTTTCTCCTTTATTATTATTATTATTATTATTATTATTATTAGCATTATGATTATTATTATTGCTATTATTATCAAGATTTCTAATATACAAAATTCAAAAATCTTTTCGCTGATCTACATTTTTATAAGAAAGCAAAATCAAAATTATAAAGAAAAGTAGAAAACTAGATTAAAAACAACACTTTAAACAACTAAGAAATAATTTCAAGAAGGAAAAAAAAAATAGACTTAGTTAAAACAACAACTCAAAAAAATAGAAGCACAACAAAAAATTTTGAACTCTTGTAAAATTGAGATGAAAATTTTGAAAAATTTGGGAATTAGACTTATACCCTGAATAATAGTAAATAAACACGTAACATGTATCAACAATCTTCGATAAACAAAGTACACAAAGCAAATACATCCTATTTAGAAAATACAAACATATTAGCAAAATCAACAACAAACAATCTATAGAGGATTCTAAAAATAGTAAACATCAATAGAATAGTCTAGAAATAGGTATACAACTCATAATAGAAATGCTCCATGATCAATTTTTAATTCAACATATGCAAGGAACAGGTAATATAGTTTGTAGATATTTAAATAGTTGTAAGTTGGATCAAGTACTAAGAACAACTATGTTCAAGAACCTAAGCAACATCAAAATTATAGCTAAAGGTCTAGCAATTAATAACCCAAAAAATATTACGATAAAAGACTTAATACTATATGGCCAAATACTTGAAGCGCTTAAAGTAGAAAAAGAAGTAATAATAATTTTACTGAAAAAGTTTATTAAAGATTGGGCCAACAAAATAAGAATAGCAAATTTTAACTCAGTATCAGTTGAATATACAGTAGATATGAGCAAGAAGGAAATACAAAAAAAAGAAAGAAAAATAGAAGGAGTAGAAAAAATCAAAATGAAAAAGAGAATCTCAACAATAATATACTCTTAAAGAAAAGATATCAAGTAATTAATAATAAAACAGAATTGAGTACAGATTTTGAAGTCATAACAAGTCAAATTAAAAACTTAATATAGAACAGCAATACCAAGAAGCAGATACAAACTACTTTACAGAAACAAGAATAAAAGTTGAAAAAGAAAAGGTCAATGAAAATGTATTAGTAAAACCAACAGAAACTAAACAAATGGAGTTAAAAGACCTCATATCATTGCCTACCTTCTTTTCCTTCTTGTCTTCTTCCTCATCTTTAGTCTTAATAGAACACAGTGATTGGTCTCTTAGATACAGAACATGTACAGGAAACAAGTCCTTCAAGAACAATTTCCCTACCTATATACTATCTGAAGAAACAAAAGAAGAAAGAATCAAATACATTTGATGGATTCTAGAAGAAAACAAACATATGAGAACAATCAAAGAAGTTTTTAAAAAAGGAAATAATTAGATCGAAGTTCATCTTTATTATGAGCACTATAGAAATGAAGCAATCGAAAGAATTAGTAGGAAAGAAGGAGAATGGCTTAAGCTTATTTCAGAGAAGACAAAAAATAAAAATAAAGAAAAAGACCAAGTTAAGCAATTAAACATTAAAGGAAAACAACCTGAACATAAATTATATGAGAAAAAAGATAAAAATGAAAATCTCCTTGTTAAAAAAGAACTAGAAGAAACTTATGCCAACTATCTAACCATTTGGGACCTACTAGCAAACATAAATAGAACAGAATTAGATTTTATTTGCAGAAAATCAAAAAGGCCAACATAGTTAGAATCAAAAGATCAAAGTACAAAGTATTGGCAGTAATCAAAACAGATAAATATGAAGATAAAGAC
>CAJVQA010003115.1:0-20238 GCA_910591915.1 Cetraspora pellucida
GCCTAGACCTTCCAGTCAGGCTGGTATGACACAGGTTACAGGTATCCTATCCCAACCAATCATGGAAGACAGTTAGCTGTAACACAGAAAGAATTGCAAATTTTCATTATCACTAGGATTTGAACTCTAGACCTGCCACTTGGGGGTTGACAACCTATCCACTTCACTAGGTCACCACACCCCTAAGGCTAGAAATATTTATACATTGTTCAAAGAAATAGAAATAGATAAAATCAAACAAGTTATGTATAGTGCTGATGCTATTTCTAGTTTAACAGGTGTTTAAATCTAAAACATAATAAAGCTTTTCTCTAAAAAAACTGAATGTTAAAAAGTAATCAGCGTGAAGAATCTTCACATGCACATGAGTGAAACATCTAGCTCAAATGATATATCAAATATTAAAACAAGTGCATTGTCTACTCTAAACCTCTTTTCATTAAAGAAAATGCTGTCAAAAGAAATGTGTAATCAAGTCATTAATAAATTAACTATACATTTTATCGATTCACCAAAGTTGGATAAAAATAATAACATATATACAGAAGGTAAACATCAAACTGATTCTTATTGGGTTTTAGGTTTACATTGTCTACTATATAAAGAAAATTATATGAGTTTGCAAGGTAAGCAGTGGTCAGATAATCAAGGCAATAAATTTTATTATTTGTATTGTAATAATATTAAAGACTCAGAGATCCTATTCGACAAGATACTAGAAGCCTATTCTGTTAATTCAGGAGTTAAAGACTCAATCCTTCACATTACCTATTCCTTGGAATAATGCACTTAAATTTCTAAATAAAAGCATAACAATGGAGGCATGATTTTCTATAGAGTATCACAAGTCAGAAATAGAAAATATTACATCTGTAGCTCATAGTGCACATCGATATATATATTTTTTTAAAATAAAAAATGGCAATGCCATTGACTCCTTTCTTTATTTCATAAAAATGTTATCAGAGCAACAATATACAAATAAAAAAATACATCACAGTTGCATACTGCAGACAAAAATATGAACTATTTATTAATTTTGATTTAGCCTTTCTTGTCATTGTCCAGGATTCTTATACTCATTGGAATCATTTTCCTTACACCATTCTGAATATTCTTCAGAAAAATTATCCAAAGGTCTGCCTTCATTAACGTTATAGTCATCATCTTCTTTGGGGTCATAGGTCAAATTATCTAAATTAATATAATAAATTATATTTTTTCAGTTTTACTAAAAGTTATACTAATATACTTAATTGCCTTTAACTTTAGCAGAATTTTACTTGCCATATTGGTTTCTTCTACTTCTATGTTGATGATTGGAATTAGATGTCCTTTGGCTAGGTTTTGGATTGGGTGGTGTTGAGGAGACATAATAGGTCTCAGAGGGGTTATTGTTATTAGTCATAGAAGTAGTAATGTTATTACTCGTGATGGCATTATTATCATTAGTGATGGTGTCATTGGTGGTAATGTCATTAGTCTTGGTGATGGCAGTTTTTTTATTGCTCATTTTTTCATTCTAAATAAAAAAATATAATAAGTAAAAATTCAGTTTCATAGTCGCTGTTAGATAAAATAACATTACTTTAAAAATAAATTATAGTCGGGTAAAAAAATCATATATGAGCAAAAAATATTATTATAATCCATCTACAAGAAACAAAAAAATTGCTTATTTTTATACTGTCCATTCGCTAGTTCTAAGAAACTTATCAGAAAAAAAAGTTACATAATTAGTAACTTAAGTGTAAATAACAAAATAAAGCAGAATAAAGAAACTTTGTTCAGTTATAAGTTCTAAATACTGATCTTTTTTGATGTTTTTTAGGTAAATTAAATTTTCCTTAGATTCAACGATTGGACTATGAAGTAAAAAAGTCAATGATTTCACTGATCTGAGAATTTAAAATCCCTGTAACATATGAATTTTAACAAAACTACTGATAAAGAACATTATACTTATTACTCTTATAGCCTTTTTAAGTTTTATTCACGCTTTTTCTTATCATAAAATCGTATATAATAGGAAAAGCCTTTTCAGAAATTCATAATATTCATTATAAATCAAAAATTTACTGTGAGAAATAATTTTGCAGAAAAGTAACAAAAACTGTATACTTAATTTTGTTGACTTGTTGAAGTACTGTTTAGAATAGGTGAAATATAAGATCTATTATGCTAAATTTGTAATATAAATGTTCATTGGATTTCAAATATTTGGTCTAAAAAAATCATAGTTGAATTTTTGTGAACTTGTGTTATACATGTATGTGTTGTGTTAAAATAAAGCATATATACTTGCAGATATTAACGTATTAGAAAAGTTATATCATATAACTTATTGTTATTCATTCTAATACAAATTAATTTGTACATCTGATATCAGATTATATCATGCATAGTGAATTATTTAACTTTTACTATATACTGTATGTGAATCAGATTAAAAGTCAGAAAGTTTAAATATGATATTTTCATTTTTACATCAAATAAAATTTAACTGCAGTGTTTCATTAGGGTGTAATTCTATGTTAAATAGGTATTAACAAAATTATAATTATTTTAATCTGGCACAAATTTGAATAATTGGGTAATTTTTCGTAAAGCAAATTGAATTTTTTTTGTTTATATTTCTTTGAGTCATTTTTAGAAAGAATAGTTTAAGGTACTAATCAACATAGTAATATATATTTATTCATGTAATTTATCATCATGTGTAGTAAATTTCTTGCATATAATTTAAACTGTTCTTTTTACATGTTTTGGCATTACAAGAGAATAGATATATTGATTATATATGATTTTTTGTGTACATGCCTTTCTGTTAAATACTCAGGAGAAATAAAAATTTTTATCAAATATAACACTTGTTTTTATTTAAACAAATTCATAACATTGCAAATAAACCAAATAAATAAATCAATAAATTTGCATTAAGCTTTTTTGTTCTTTGGTCTTACTGTTATAGTATAATCATTTAAAAGCTGTCATGCTTGGCAAAGTTATTATTATCTTGGTTACCTTCTTGCTTCGAGACACGTTTGGAGGAATCGCAGTAACCTTTCAAATATCAAACATTCTTACCATTTCTTACATCAAGAATAATCCGAATTTTTTTAATTATTGTGACAAACAGTTGAATGATATAGTGCAAGGTTATGCTCTAAGAAAGTTAGCCTATGGAGCATTAAAATTGTCAGCAAATGATGATCCACCCACCTTCTTTTCTGACATAAATGGCATAGGTAGTAACTTTGATAAATGGGCCAGAAAAAAAGAATACAGAGGATATTCCATATTCCCAGCTTTAACATTAAGTATGATGCTAAAGGTAGACTTGTTATTGCTAATCCCTATGATCCTGATTACCATAATAAAGAAAATCTGACCAAAAATACAGAACAATGTGATGATGCCAAGCACAATCCTTATAAGTATACTAAAATATCTAATCTCCTTTTGCATAATCCAATTACTTATAAATATGAATCAGCCAATATTTACACAGA
The DNA here is from genome assembly GCA_910591915.1 of Cetraspora pellucida. Taxonomy (NCBI): domain Eukaryota; kingdom Fungi; phylum Glomeromycota; class Glomeromycetes; order Diversisporales; family Gigasporaceae; genus Cetraspora; species Cetraspora pellucida. Next base: position 3,513 of record CAJVQA010003115.1, read on the forward strand.
AGACTCCACATTCATCAGGTTTTAATCAAAACCTAAAACATTCAATAATAATGATACTTGCTTAAATATTCTTGATTTTAGAACTATTGGTTATCACATGATGCACAATATAAACAGCAGTATATGACAAAAATGGATGCGCCATTTATTTTTACTTATGTTGATATAAAAGTTTGTTGTAATCATCAAGTTTCTGTTACTGTCTCTTGCAGTGTCTTCCCTCAGATCCATCTTTACATCAATGGAAAAATGTTTAGTAAGCAAGAACAGACTGACCTTGGTCAGTTTATCCTATATGGAGGCCATCAGTCAGATCCTTCTAAATTATCTAAAGATGGTCATGGAAAAATCACACCTTCTGGTAAACAGTTAACCTGGATTAAAAAAGTTTAGGAAAATATATTTAGCATATAAATGATATTTCATTTCATTTGGCATATGTTGAGGATAGCTTTTATTGCAATCATTCTGTAATATATAAGTATTAGATGTATTTTTATCTTTATTTCTGAGTCTTTTTAGGATAATAAATAAAATTACATCTTTATAGTTTTGGAAAAAATATCAATTCATAGTAGAAGTTTTAATGCATGAAAATTCATTATATAAATCACATGATTCGTTATAAATTTTTACTGACTGTTGCGAAATACAATAGTTCTCAGGGGTTAGAATTTGTTGGCATAAAAAAATTCAAGTAAACAATTATGATATATTTTTTTTCTAACTTTGGATATACTATGTAAGGAAGCAGTACTTCCAGATCCTTGATTCATAGCAATATAGCTTATTCAAAGTTAAAGATCAAATAATACGCTATTAATTAATTTATTCTTTTTGTAGTCAAACCTATCTATGACCTCAATCAAATGTATATTTTAAATTTGTTTGTCACATGGCACTATATATGACAATTAACAACTAAATATTAAAGTAGCCAAATGCATCTCTTAATAGGTTATTAAACAATGTACAATAATCCCAAATATAGAAAATATGTAAATGTTGATTGATTTGCCATGTTCAATAATTGTAGTGTCAAATTTAGTAAACAATTTAATTATTTGTTTATATGACACCAAATAGCAATTAGTAGTTGACTCATGTTGAATTATCACAATGCCAAGTCATTTATATTACATATTGCTTCGTGTCAATGCAAATGCAAAAAAATAAATTACAATCTCTAATGAATAAGCCAATAAATAGGACCATCTTTAATATTAAGTTCTATTTCAATTTTGCTTTTTTTCTTAAAAAATTTCTTTATAAAAATTACTTGTTTGTTGTATAATTACTATATCATCCCAAAATAAACCTGTTGTGTTATTATCTAAGGCCTCTAAAAGAAATCTATGTAAAAAAGACCATCGTGCGATAAAAAAAGCCAAATTTGAAAACCATGATATTTCTGTTATTGAAGATAATACTAATTTCACATCTAATATTAATCTGGCCAATATAAGAGAAGATATTTTTTATGATTCTCTAAAAGTAAGTTAATTAATTTTGATACAAGTAAATTTCTATTATTTATAGTATAGTCTTCTTAGGGGTACTTTTTACCTTTCGAGGCAGGCCTAGGATCTGAGTATTCTCTCCTTATATAAAGTTATTTTTTCATCTCGGGCATGATCATCATCCTTGATATGAGGCGTGTGTAAGGAGAAAGGTGACACAGACTTTATAGGTTTTAAACTCCACAAACCACACTACTGAAAGTGATTCAAATGTATCCACTAAGAAGATTTTATTACTATTCAATATAAAGTATTTTTTGTATATCAATTTACTGGTTTTTTGAATATATATTTTTTAGCACAAGACTCAAAGCGAGACCTGTCTATCTAAAAGCAAATCACGTGAATATATTCTATCTTACTGGAAATTTGAAGATTTTATGGTGAGTGATCTTAAGTCAAAAAATGATTTGCAATCCATTTTTTTAATGGATCCAAAGATCACCTTTTTCAAAAAATTTGCAGAAAGAAGATGGCAACGAGAAGTTATTAAGATGCTACTGGACCAAAAATTGCTTCCATTAGATGCTATAAAGCAAAACACCTTTTCTCTTAAATATGATGCTCTTTCCAAATTTGATCTAGAAAATATTTGAAGTAAATTATACAATTCAGAAAAATCACTATCACTCCAAACTACACAAATTATTCATTCCATTTTAACTGCCTTTCAAATATCTGCTGAATTTATTGATTTACTAGAATCAGAAATTTTTGATCACACCAAACCCACAAATAAAAATTCTGATTTAGCATAGAAGCAATTCGCTTTGTGGACATTTTTTGCAATCAGTTCTTCTATTATAAAGCAGATTTGTAACTATTGTCAGTGCCCCTGGTCTAAGATAAAGCATGCATATCAGCAACATGTAAAAGCAGAAAAGTTTCACTAAAGCAAACAACAATATCTGAGGCACTTTGTCGAAATTTAAAAGACAAGCAAATTATTGCTAGTGTATTAACTGATAAGATGTCTAAGGAAGATGTTAATATAAAAAGGTATCACTATATATTTGACCCACAATGTTTTAAGAATGCTCTTGGGGAAATAATAGTGGATTTATACACTTTTCAGAGTTCCAGAATTACCAAAAGTGCAAAGATAGCAGTAGAACAATACTATATTCACATGCTTAATAATCCGTCTCACCAGTCCAAAGAATTTTCGAAAGAATTGGTAAAGCATTTTGGTGCTTTTACAGGTAATAACAATGAACCTTATACAACATCAAATACTGCCTTATCTCACAACCAAGGTTATTTAAAATATGTTCAAGGATTAATACAAGGCTTTCAACCATTATCTGATGCTGTTAATGGTTATATTAAGGAAACATATTTGGCCTTGTATACAAAAATGAGAAAACTTGATCTTGGACCAAACATCTCTAAATCGTTTGGAGACTTTCCTACTATAGTAATTAATTTCAATGCTATTTGCCAATTCTATTAGGATCTAAAAGACTACCACAATTCGTTCTGTGTTGTATACCTACTTGGAACATTTAAAGGTAGACAATTAGTATTTCCTGAGTTAAAACTAATAATATATGCAAAACAGGAGCAAGCTATTGCTTTTAGATCGAACATTTTAGTTCACAAGAATCTTCTGGTTTTCGCAGGCATATGTCATAGTGTCGTATTTTTTATACATAGCATTATGATTAAACAAAATAGATAATTTGGCTCTCTATTTTGTGATTCAGATTCAGATAACAAAATGGGTATAAACATAAATAGTGATAAAAAGAAGGTAAAGTTACTGCAAAAAAATAGATATTCTTCCAAGTCTGGTTCTAAATCTCTACCAAAATTAAAAAACTCGAGATGAGCTAATCTTGGTAAGTGTTAAATTTTCAAGTTTGGATCTAAAGATATCTAGTGTTTATAATACTATATTTGTCTCAAACTGCTTAAAGATCTAAAACCTACAAAGTGAGGCTTGTCAGCGAAATACAAGACAATAAATATTAAATCATAATTTAGAGTATGATTAACATTCTTCTTAATGTAGTAATGAACTTGATTGAGTGCACAGGCCCAATTGCATATCTGCAGGATAAACTTGAATGATAATGATTTCAGCCATTTTTATATATATTACAAAAAGTCCAACAAGTGTATTTTCTGACGACACAAAAATAAATTGCAATATTCATTAGTATATAGTTATTAAATCAAATAGGTCTAAATTTCTAAATACGATATAAATCACATAATTTCTAAAAACACTATAATACATTAAATTACTTAATCATTAAATATAGTCTATACAGATAATTGTCCAGTTTTAAATGATATCGAGTAGAGAGATAACTGCCAATTTCCAGTAATTCGTGATGGGGAAACACTATCTAATTGGAAGAACTGAATCTGGAACCAATTAGTGAATTATAGAAATAACAATAAATTGACTAATTACAATAAGTGATATCTTATTGCCAGAAAGATAGAATCTACAGAAGGATTTAGTTATTGTATGACTGTTAAAGTAAATATTGCTATATGTTATAGCTGTAATCAGTTTGTTTATATTGATAAAAAAGTAGAATATGAATTATATCACAATTATAAGATGGAGAAACATTGGTGTACAAATTATACTGGAAATAGATATTGTGATATATGTTTCAAAGAGTATATAGAGCTTAAACAAAAACCAGAATTGAAAGTGATATTTACACAAGGTTAGCTATTTATCGATATGAATTACGAATAGAGAATCTTATCAATAGAGTTAAACATATTCGAGAAACAGCAAAAAAGATCTGAGCATATACAACTATACAGAAAAAATGGCTAGAGTATTTCTACAGACCTGAAGGTATGTGTGCAACAGAACTTGCTTAACATTATAAACTCTTATGGGGAATTTGAGAGGAAATGCACCAAATTAACAATGTATAGACCATATCTGCAAAGCAATTCATATATTTATTTATTTGATTTAATTTATTTATTCGATTTATTAATTATATAACTTATTCATATATATATTTATTTAAAATAAAACAACTTAAAGTATTCCTGAGGGCTAGTACTTTAGACTTTATTTCATTATCTTTTCTAAAGGAAAGCTAGTAACAGTTTTTTTTATATTTAAGCACATTTTACAGGACACCAAAATTCCTATTACAGATAATATATCGAGTTTGTTATTTTTACATCTATTCCAATTTCAATACAGGCTAAAGACATGCATCTTTTTAATATTATAAGAAGTGGCAGGTAGGATGAATTATATAACTTTATTAACAAATAACAAAAAAAAATAATTATTCAATTATTAGCAGAGCTGGCATGGCCAAAGCTTGTTCTATTCATCTAATTTCAGGGGTGCATCCCAACTAAGCCATACACTTAAAAGATCTTCTACTGCTTTAGTAAAATCAAAAACTACAAAATTTCGATCTCTTAAATGTTTATCAATAATTTTAGATGCTTTTTTTGGATCATCTGTATACTGGCATATGATTCTGCTAATATTATCTCGACTACCACTTCCCCAGAATAAGTATAAATGTGAGATATTTTCACGAATAATTTTTGGAGTTTGGGTATATTTCTGGCTTACATATATGGGTGAGATATTTTGATGTCGACCACTAATAAAGTAAGGAATAATTCATTCTTGTACTTTCTTTGGTTCAGCACATAAATCCTCAAATACAACAATTATACTTCATTCTAGAAAGAATTTAGTTATATCTAGAATTTTATCTGAAGATATTCTTTTAAATGTAACATCTTCTCAATATGGTTTAGGGGCATTTGTGAAGATCTGATATGCATTTTTTACTAATTTCCATTTTGGTTCAGAATGTTTTTCTATCAATACCAGATTGTCATTCTTAATATACCAATTATCTTTTTTTCTATTAAACATATATTGGAGCTTTTTATCTAACATAAGATTAATAACCATATTTGTTTTTCCACTATTAGAACCCCCATATACCAGTAATCTGAAAGAGGCATCTGGAGAATACTTATTACCTTTTATTTGTTCTGAGGAATTGTTAGACGTCTCATCAATATTGTATACATATATGGGCATGCCATTATCTTTTATTCTAACCAAGATAAGTAATATTTATTCTTTATATGAAAAATAATCTTTCTTTTGCAATTCACTTTTGATATAGGAAAATAAATTTGAATCATAAGCTACTTCAATGAGACATATGTTACTTTTTTTAATCTCTTTATCTCTGCTCATCCAAATCAATCCTCTCTTGTCTATGGAACATTGGATTCTCGAAATAATGCTAGGATCCTTGAAATTTAAAAGCCAATTTTAATTCCTTGTTATAACAATCCAAATGCAAGCCATCCAAAAATTTATCTGAATATAGTGGGAATTTTTTACCTAGCAAATCTTCAAATATATATTGACAACTGCACTCTTTAGTATGATGACAAAGTGGGCACCACTTGAATTTACATTTCTGGGTCTTATAAGGTGCTTCCTATTGATGGATTTCGTTTGCATATGACCAAAAATATACATTCATTCTGTTAATTTGATCAGTTTTACCAAGACATTTTCCACTATGCTTCTTAGCATTTGTAATGGCTTTAGACATTTTATTAATAATATAAACAAAATTAATAGATCTGGAATGAGTTTTTTCTTCCAATATACTCTGGAATGGATATTGAACTTTTTCTAAATCTACATATATGAGCTTCTTTCTTACAAATCCTCACTTTGGAGGATATTCATCATCATTGTCTCTGAGATAATATAAAATAGGTTCATTTTTTGAGACTATGATTTTGCAGATTTTATGAAGGCTTGGTCTGAATATAGGATCTGTCACCTTTTTCTGATTCTTTATACCTCCTTCCTATTCTGCATTAGCAAGCAGATAATGAACTGTATCACCCTTCTTTAATTTATTCTCCTCTTTTTTTTCAATGGGACATTTATATTTTGTGGATGGTCGAGATTTAACCTTTTCTAATTTGATGGCCTCCTTTGGGGCCAATCCCCATTTTGAAGAACCTGGAACCTGAATAAGATGAGTCAGATAATTATTAAGATAATCTATTACTTCTGACAAATACTTAACCTATACTCTTATTGACCTAGGATTCAAGATTATACTTTCGACAACATATTGGATCTTGTAAAGTATCTCTGCTAAAGTTTTATTAAATCTTTTAATAAGAGTAAGCCCCGATGTGAATATGCACCAATTACTTAAATTGTAACATAATGTGCCTTCATTAGCTGACTTACTGATTTTTTGAATTCTGTCCTGTCATCACATTATAAAAGTGTTAGGTATATAAGAGGGTTATTGGGATCATTATAAATTTTCTTGAATGCTTTAGCAACCTTCGAACTTTTTTTTGATATAAGAGGAATACTTGCTTTATATCTGCTAGTCACATCTATTATATTAAGCACCACTATCCATTTTTTACCTTTGTAATTATTATGAGTAAGAAATAGGAAGTTATACATATATACACAATTTGGACATGAAATTTTATCATAACTAACTTGTAAAATATTTTTTGGTAATAGAGCATACTTTTGTCATTCATTTTGATTATACAACCATTTACGAACTTTTTTATATAGGAAACAGTAACCTTCTTTCTTGAGATCTTTATGTAATAATCAAGCATTAGAATGATAACCTGTAGGTTGATAGAATAATAACTGACAAACTAGGGCCAACTCCTCGTCGGTACTAATTATGATATTAGGTTAGTTCATTTTTGATACATTTTACTATATTAATAAAGTATTATTTAATAAAGTTTTCAGAAGCGTCGATATATTATAGGCTTGTATAATGCCATTAAATACAATAGTGTCTCTACCTAGTAAAACAATCAAAAAATTTGAAGCTAGTTTGCAGATAATAAAAAATCGATTCTGTAAATTACAATGAGATCTAGACTTAAAAAAGAGTTATATTAAATATCTCGAAAATGAAATTTTGATTCGAGATAGAGAACTAGATCTATTACGACAGAAAATTTCTTATATTAAAGAACAGTTAGAAAAAACATTTCGAGATTTTGAAAGTTGAGAGAATTATATAGACTATTTAAAAAGCAGTTAGTAATTTTTTAAAATGAAATAGACAAGCTTAATGAAAAAATAAAAATACTTATTTTATATAAAAATGGCAACAATAATATAGATTCGAAGAACTATAACCTTGCTATAGATATGGCATAACAACCAGGATCACCCAAATTATCTTTGCCAGAAAACCAAACTATGATCCAGAATAATAGGATTCAGTGAGAGATTAATAATATTAGACGGTATTTTTAAAGCCCAATCATAATAACACCTACAATTAATGATATTGTGAATTATTTTAATATAATTTCTGATGCTAGGAATAGGTTTAAAAGATTAGTACTAGATATATATCCACAGGCAAATGCTCACACAATTTATGCAAAAAATCAAGTAGTAGATTTGCAGACCCAGTTAACTAATTCACAAATCCAGTTAGCAACACTTTAAAATAACTACAATCTTCTTTATCAGGCCTATGAAGCTTACAGAACACAACACAATATATTTAAATCTCAAGAACTTGATGGTCGAATTATAATTCATATGCAAAAAAGACAAATATCAAAATTGCTTCTAGAAAAATTTGCATTAGGATTTAAGAATAGATGAACACAACAGCAATTACAAAAATATAAGACAGATAAAGCAATTACTATGCACCTCTTAAATCTTACAAAAAATCAATACAGCAAATAGAAAAATAAATGCAAGACTCTAGAAAATGATTTATTACTTGCTGATGTTCAACTGAACAATAAGTAGGATAAGTAGAAAAATCATGCTCGAAATTTTGAACAATTAATAAATAATTTACAAGCACAAATTTTATTGTTACATAATAATCTACCAAATATGACTACAGTTGCAGGAGACTTAACTAATATTGCACTATTAATTGCAGAGATTCCAAATTATAGTAGACAAATTCTATCAGATAAATAGTTTCAAAGAATTAATCAAATATTAACTTTACTATCAATTACAGTAACTGCCTTTGATGATCTGCTTTGAGCAGATATTTTAAAAAGTAAGATAGCTAAAAAATATACAAATATACCCACCCAACATGCTGGTAATAATATTGATACTCTAGCCCATTTCATTGTTTGGTTGCGTCATAAATATTAAACAGAAACAGTTTGTACATAACAAGTCATTACTTAAAGATTAGCACAAGAAAAATTCTTATTATTTGATAATCTAGAATCATATGAGACTAGAATTCATCCTCTTTTATTAGGAGTTGCTGATAGTGATGCCAATATCTTAGGACTTCTTAAGGATCATTTATCAGGAAAGCTTTATATTTAGATAAAAATCGCTAACCCTGGTGACATTAATGCATTTTTTTACAGAACTTAAAAATATGTAGTTAGAATGTCTTCTAAATTTGTATAAAGGCTCTATTCCTGATCAAATCTCTCAAACTTCAGCTGTTAATATACAAAATAAATCATGTTCTGATAGTAGTAGTATATTTCGAGCTGAATTAGATAGTATGATAAAATTACAATTAGCTTTAGTACCAACTTCTTCTATTCAGTCTTTACAAGTCCAGAAAACACAAGCTTTATAGTCTTAGCAAAAGCAACCCAATTTTAGTAACTACTTTAGAGTACCAGATAAATATATGCCAGAAAGACCACCAGATAAATATGACATAAATTCCAAAAAATTTATTCATTGTGATCTTATAAACCCAACTTCTTCAGCCAGCTGAATTATAGAATCTTTAGCTAATGATCTTTATAAAAAAGTGTCAGATATGTTTTCGGCAAAGCCAGTGCAATTAAAGAAAAATATTGAAGTGGACTCTAATGAAGAACTGGCTGATCATATGGGTAAGTTATCAATAAATAAGGCTTTGTCAAAAGGTTTTGAGGCAGGAGTTTATGCTATTAGTAAATCATCTAAACACTGTTGTTCAAATTGTAATAGAACTAGACACAATTCTCGTAAGTGTTCTAGAAAGAAATCTAAAAATTTCAAGAGATCTAGCAAGAATAAAAATGGTAAAATTAATATGGCTATAAATAATTCTGGTTTTGATTCAGATTCTAACTCTTCTGATAATAATTTTAATTCTGGGTCTGATTCCGATAACATCTTCTCTGAAACTGAGAGTATGAATATTAACATTACCAGAGCAAAAAAAAGTAAACCAGAAGAGTAGTTTAAGCAAATCATTATCTAAGAAGGTATCCAAATCTCACAAGATCAATAAGGAACCTAAGTCTCGCAAGAAGAGTAGAAGTAAGCAAACATTTTAAACAAACTATTCATAAAATTATCCAAAGTGAACTTAAAGATATTTTACCTTCATTATTGCAGGAGCTCAATTTCAATAATGAAAAATCATACTATATTCAAGATAATAATTATTGAGAACCAACTCCAGAAATATTCAATTCAGATGAAGATGAGACTTTGGATGACCCTATGAAAATTAATTTTGTTTGTCAGAAAGAACCTGATACAGGTATTGTGACTATACCATGCAAAATTAAGTATTTAAAAATTCTAGCAATGATACTTGATAGTGGGGCTGAAACTGAGATCGTAACAGAAGATATTGTTAAGCATATAAATGGAAAAATTGATAGATCTGTGAAGTTTGACCTTAGTAGTATTGCTACTATTCCAATTGAGTCTATTGGTATCATTTGTAATTTACTAATAACACTAACTTCTGATTGTACTATATATAAGAATTTTGTAGTTATGAAAAATTCCAAGCCAATGTTACTATTTTCAAACCAACTTCTCAAGAAATATGAATGTGTTATTGATTAGAATAATGATAAAATAAAGATTCATTACAATGGAAAGGATCATATTTTTCCTGTAACTATACATAAGGTGAAGAATAAGCTCGAAGTAAATTATGCTACTGTAACTCAAGATGGCTCACATAATGAGAATACTATTACATCTAAGCCTTTGGTATCTGGTCAAATTTCACAGAAAGTAGATAGTGATAAGAATGACAGTATACTATTGGAGAAATAGCATGCTCCTGCAGATTTTAGCTCAGATTTTGTTGATTTATCATTTAAAAAAAATGCATGAGCTATGAGGAGTTAGAAAAATCACTATATACTACCCTTGCCTCTAAAGCTGAAATAAATAATCTTTGTGAAAAGTTGCAAATATGTTATGAAAAGCTACTCGAACATATCTCCTCTAGAAATAATAGCATAAATAAAGAAAAGATAGACTAAGTAGTAGCTAATAGGCGAGTCATATTTGCTTTATTTTTCTCATCTCTTCTGGCTTTTTTTTCATATAATGCATCCAGATTCTCACTAATTATTTTTTCTATAGAGTTATTAGTAGATGTTAAATTAGATATATGAGAGCAGAGCTTATTAATATATAATACAGAATTAGTCTGAGATTTGGATCTTCTCTTTTTTGTTTCTGTATTGAGAGTGGTAGATTCCAGTTGTAGGTTCAGAGAATTATAATTCAAAGAATTATTTAAGGACTTGTTCTGCAACAAAACCTCACTTTCAATTCATAATCTATTATTTATTTGTTGTCAGTATTCTTAATTTTCAATATAATTAACAACATGAGAGTGAGATATGCAATATTTTTTTGCCATTGTATTTATTGCATCAGGTATTATACCTATTGATCCTTTAATTTCTTGAATCATTTCATCCAAAAGAAATGTTGCATTAGTACTATAATATTTTTTATGGATATGTCCTATATCAACTATGTAAATGTTCTGCTTTGCAGAAATATTTTTATTATCACATATAAAGAAAAGTTTCAAAAAGTTTCGAAATATTTTAAATTATTAGTTATACATATAGTAGTTAATATATAATGAAAAATATACAAATATTCCAGAATATCTTAGAATGTTTTGAAATGTTTTATTATATTTAAAAATATATAGATATATAAAAAAATAATATTTACTGGAGATATATTTTACTTTTGCAGAACAGTAAAAAAAACTCTCCCCTGCAGATTTCGAAATATAAAAATCGGCAAAGGCAAAAAACATAAAATAGAAAAATAGTGAATATAATAGAAGAAAACCTAAATAAAAAAGCCCACTCTGGGCAGAAAAACTACTCATACAAAATACAAAGCAAAGATACAATTACTTTAACTATACAAGACAAAAATAAAAAAAGAAAATTCTATACATTTAACCATGAAGGCAGACTAAGACTATCAAGGCCAGCAGTACTGCAAAGTTACAAAACAAAAACTCTAGGCACAATAAGTAGCAACTACAAATATTCTACCAGACAGCAACAATATTGTACCAACCTAGATGTCACATACAAAGATGCATACAATAAAAAAAGACATACTGTTTCTTCTCAAATTCCAGTCAGCAACAAAAGTGGGTGATATGGTATACTCCCTACAAAACAAGCAATGATGTCATCTCAAGCAAACCAGCAAAACAACAATACAACTCAAACCGGCAACAGCAACATCTCAACAAATACCATGAAAAAAAAAAACAACACAGTAATTATTTCGCATAACACACAAGCTCACATAGTCATAAAAGGAAATCAAACAACCATGCTATAGAATCAAACTCCAGATATAGAAATAAGCAACCAACACAACATAGAATCTACACCAATAGAAATGCAAAATCCCTATGAAGCAATAGCAAATAGCAACCAAGCCACAGAACTAGAACAAAACAACCAAATAAATACCAAAATAGAACAAACAAACAACCCCATGATGCTAAACACAAACAACAAACCTACATATAGTCAAATTGTCCAAAAAGATGCAAGTGTAAGTGACATGACAGAAATGGAAACTGACTATACAGAAACATGGACTCAACAAGTAAACAACAATCTGGAGGCCAAAATTAATACACTTTTCAATAGCAAAGAATGGTCATATGATAGTATAATTGAAGCATATAAATCCAAAGAAAAGATGCAAGCATTTATTAAACACAAACTACAAACAAAGCCAACTGAAAGACCAATTTTTCCTGCATCTAAAGCAAAATTTAGACATACTGATCCAACCTTTTTTACAACCTTTACTCATGCTATCACACCAAACAGAATACAACCAAATGTTTACAAAGGTACTAAAAAATTACAAAACCACTAATACAATTACTATTACCAACAGAGACACCCGAAATCTAATTCATATAAAACTGAGACAGAAGTTAATTATAGACTATACAACAAACTTGAACTTCAAGACCCAACCTTCCAAACATATAACAAAGGTTCTAAAATATTACAAAGGTTTTACAAAAGACAAAAATGCAATAGATACAAAAGCAATTCAAGAAGCATTAAATAATGCCCTAACATTATATTTGGCAAAACTACCCGAATCATCAGAACTTATTTCAGAAGAAATACAAAATATCCTTTCTTTTACTCTACCAATTAAACATAGATTTCAGGCATGAGCAATTGTCACAGCTTTATATAAAATCTATTCCTTTGAAAAACTTCCAGAAACCTACTTTGCCAAACTTCCACCCTTACTAACAAATCCAGAAGACTTAGATGAAGCAATAAAAAATCTATTTTTAATTACACAAAGAAAAGAACTTACAAGACTAGCATAATATAAGAAATGACTTCAAAACCACTATGATTGTAAAGAAATACCTAGTCACTACTTTAGATTACCACCACCCATCTCTATGAAACCCTTGTTACCATAGGCATATCAAGATATAGAAGATCCACAACTTAGACAACACTTCCCAATTAATAGAGCAGACCCTTTAGTAGACATAAAAGATATAACAGCATGGCTAAGAGAGCATTACACCTTTCAAGTCATATCAAATGATTACTTTAAAGCAAAACCAAACCTTCCAAAAGACCCCCTCTAAAATCAAAACTACAAATACTTACTCCTTTCTAATTACTAATGACACAATAGCAAAAAACTTCATAAATGAAATCAAAAGTACATATAAGCTTACTATACCTTTTCTATAAACAATTATGACAGCAAATCTAATCGACAAATCCAGACTATCTGTAAACCTCTTTGAAATTACAGACTACAATCTAACCCTACCAATCGATATATCTAAAAGACTTACAGAAACAGCAAGAATGTTAAAACAAACATACTACTTTCAAAAAATACCAGACAGCTGGATCCAAATAACTACTGGTACACATTTACGAGACAGTGGGTTGGATACATTATCAGACCAAAAACCTGAAATTCCAGACTCAATTGAAAAAATACAAAAAGAACTAAATACAAAAGATACAGAAATGTTAAATATAGAATTACTTATTACTTAACAAAACAAAGCAACTAAAACTTTAAAAACATTAAGAGAACACTATACAATAAAAGAAATTTCTAAATTTCTTCTCGCACTTTCACCTTTCCCAGAACCCAACTGGGAATATTTTGCCCATATGCAAAATAAATGACAACTAAAAAAGATAATAACTCAACCTCAATAACCCAAAATCAAAACACATTATTTTCTTAAGTAAACAATAATAACTTTATTAATACACTACAAACTTCTTCTAACGAAAGCCTTATAGATATTAAGGATCATCTCAATATTGTAACTCACAATGTATAAGGACTTAATGAACCACTAAAACTACAGATTTGATTAGAATATTGTGCCAAAAACAACTATTACATTATCTCAATCACAGAAACCAAATTCAAAAACTCTTCAATCTCAACACTTTCCAATCTACTATATAAAATCTACACATTTAACTTTGAACCAAAAGATAATACTCAATATGAAGCTAGTATGGGAACTGCAATCATGCTTCATCATAAACTTCAACCTTACATATTTAATATACAAACAGTAGCAGGCATAGCAATAAGTATTAATTTTCATTTATTATCAAACAATAAGCTCTGTCTTATTTTAGTATACCTTTTATCAAACCATCTGGAACAACTTAAAACTATACAAAACACAGTCAACAATTGGTTATCTCAAGCAATAAGCCACAATTGGCATACTATTACAATAGGAGACTTTAACAATAACCATAATCATCTTAAACGAATATCAAATCTCTTCATCACACTTCAATCACTATTATCTATCAGCCTAATAGAATTCTATGCAATAACTAAACCTACATGGCAAAGAGGATCAAACCAAAGCCAAATAGACAATATATGGGTCAACTCAGAAATTTTACTAGACTGTAGTTTACCTAAAATTATTGATCCAGTAGATATTACAAACAGTGATCATAAGATAATTGTTACTACATGGAAAACAAACTTTCAACTAAAAATACCAAGATCAAAGAAGAAAAAAAGAAAAATATACTTATATCACCAAATGTCAATAGACAAATAGAAAGATTTTACCAATGCACTCGAATTAGAATTCAAACCAATACCTTCAACACAAAACATTTCAACAATACAACAACTAAACAAAATTTGGAACAAATAGTAAACTCAATCAAAAAAGTTGCAAACCAAATTATACCAAAAACTTATATAGCTCCTAAAACACATTATGCTTACTCTTTCAAAGCAACCAAACTACATTTGGCACTCAAACTTACAAACAAATGTCTAAAAAATATCAGACATTTAAGACCTCCAACTTCAATAAACTTTGTTATAAAAGATACTAATACTTTACTATAATGAATATTACTCTACACAGACCTAATGATTAATTCTTATCAAAATCAAGATATTAAATCCAACTACCAGTTCTTTTTACAATTCCTAAAACACCTTCAAAAGACCTTATAAAAAGCATGAAGCTTTGAAATTCAAAATGCTCAAAAAGAAAAAATAAACTTTTATATTTAAAGAAGATACAATGATATTGAGACGAATACATCTCAAATGATAAACAGTATACTTAAACATAATCAAGATCAGGTCTCGTTTGATAAGATTATAACATCAGACAAAATAATCAATAATCTAGAAGAAATAAAACAAGCAACAAGAGAACACTTTAACAACTGGACCAAACACAACCCAACAAATATTCAATTCGAACAAGAATGGGTATTAGCCTTACAACCTCTACTACACATTAACCCTAACATATACAATAGCTTGTTACAACCAATAACCCTACAAGAACTAACAGAAACTATAACCTTCTCACCAATTTACAAAGCTACAGGACCTTCTGGAATCTTGAATGAAATATTACAACATTTACTCAAAGTTGTGAAGCAAATACTATTAGACATCTTTAATGCATGTTTTAAATTAGAAAAAACACCAAGTGTTTAGAGGCATGCAAACATATAGGCAATTTTAAAAAAACAACATTACAACAATGATCTTACTTATACTCATCCAATTACATTAATTGAACATAGCAGAAAAATCTTCACCAAGATAATTATTCTTCAACTTAATAAGATCTTTACTTAATATTCAATATTAAATAAACACAACAAAGTTGCACTTCCATTCACCTCAACTCTTCAACCCATACAAACTATTTCTTATATAATAGAACACACCAATATAACAGAAAGTCAATACTGAATTTTGGCACAGGATATGTCTAAAGCTTATGACACAGTTCATATACCTCTCCTAATTAAAATACTTCAGAGAATACATATACCAAACTCTATAATCAACCTACTAAACTATCTCCTCAATAGCAGGCAAAATTCAGTTATTACAAGTATTGGATTAACAAAACCCTATACAGTGCAAGATGGAATAGACCAAGAAGAAACCTTCTCTCTACTCCTATAAAGAATCTACTACGATCTACTAATTCATCATATAGATACAACTTATAAAAGATACTGTCTTAACACACATACCCATCACATTACTCTATCAATATGTACTTCAGTAGTTGCATATATGAATGATACAATATGGATAGCTAAAAACAAGCAAGAATTGCAAAATATATTAAAGACATCAATTCATTCCTATCATATGCCAATATCAAAGTCAACCCTAGTAAATTAACTCTTATTACCAACAACTCTGATCCTGAAGTAAAAATAATATTCCAAGAAAAAGTAATATATAATATTAAACCAAAAGCAATTTTCAGACACCTAGGCACATAATTAACTAGAGATCCATCTCTTCAACCTACAAAGAAATTCTTAATTCAAGACATTACTTCTAATCTTAACAAAATTAAATTTGCAAAAATAACAGA
>CAJVQA010003116.1:0-20236 GCA_910591915.1 Cetraspora pellucida
AAAAAGATAGAATTAATGAAGAATTTAGGAAGACAATGTTGGGACTTGTCGTGGAAGGGAGAAGACCCTTTCACTACGAACTTTAAGTAGTCAGACAAGTGGCCTACTTCTGTTAGAAGTAGTGCAGCAGGTTGCACTTAGGTACCCATTGGATGGCCAGGTGATGCTAGACTTAGTTGTTAGGTAAATCTATGTAATTGCAAAAGTGATTCCAAGAATCTTAATAAAGTACTAGCGTGACTGCTTAAGTTTAAAAAAAAAATTAACTGAATTATTTAATATAATTAATATTGAAGCAATTAAAAACCATGTTTATATAATTTCTTGCTTTGATAAAACTAATGATTATTTAGGAAATAAATATATTTTTTAATAATATTTATATATTTATATTTTTAATTTTTTTTAAGATTTTATGTTTTTATTATATTTTTAAAATTTTCTAAAATTTTTATATGTTTTATATAAAAATTTTAATATTAAAATTAATATATAAGATTAATTAAGTTTAAAAAATTTTTTGAAATATAGAGAATTATTATTTAAAATATATTATAAATAGTTTATATAAAAATAAAATAAATAATAAAATATTAATTATAAAAATAAAATTTTATAAATTGTAAAATTTTAGAAAGATTTAAAAATATTCAAAATAAAACAAAAATTTAATTTAAAATATATTAATAATATTTAATAATATAAAAAATCTTAATAAAAAGTTAAAAAAACTCTTTTCTGTTTATTACTGATTAAGAAAAACAAATAGAAAATCATAATCATAAAATTATCAAATAGAATTCTAAACTCTAAAAATAAGATACTATCAAGAGCTAAAGCCTTTGTCCTAAGAAAAAAAAAGATTTTTTAACTAGTAGAACTTTTAGTAACTTAAAAAATCTTTAAAATGAGAAAACTCGAAAAAAAGAAAGAAAAAGAAACTAACAACTTATTTATAAAAAAAGAAAACAAAGCAAAACTTGATAATATGCCAACAGCTCAAGAAAAGATATTAGCAATAGAAAAAAATTTAGTTCCAGTAGTAGTGATTCAAAACAAAGAAGACTGGTTAAAGAATATAGACCAAAATAAAAACAACTCTTGGTTCTTGAAAAATACATACAATATTATAAAAAAAATAAATAACAAAAAAAAAAACAATAACAGAAACAGTTACATGTTAAATGAAAAACATGACAACAACAACATCTTAAATAATTAACCAGTATGCAAGGCTATACAAAGTTATGCATCAATTACTAAACAAGATATGAGCTTGTTTGCTAAACTGAAATAAAGAAAATCAACCTTTGTTGCATTTTCTCTTAGAAATCAAATTAGATCTAAAAACAACAATGCATTAATTGTTGAAATTGCAGGGCTTCACAACTCTCTTAATAAAATTATGGTTTCTTTATATAAAGACATAGGAGAAGACATAGTTGCAACCAAGCAACACTTTAAAAAAGGCTTAAAAACCTATCTTAAAATTGTATTTCCAAACTAGGATTATCTAATACATTATGCAACTAATAGAGTTAAAATTTTTAGAGAAAAATAATACAGATATATTCATACAGATACATGTAAATCCTTTTTGCTAGTCAAGATTAGAAATGTGCCTTTAGGTGTGAAAGAACATATTTCTAACCAGGTCAAAAAGGCTTTTCAAGACTTCAAAAAGGTCATATTTATTAAATCATTGCTTATTGAAGGTATACTATATCTAACAGACCAATATATAGTTATCTTTGATAACACAGATGATCTAGAACTTAAAAAAAGAATTTTTTGCTTTACCTATATGAAGAACAACAGAGTAACTACAGAATAGAAAAAAGTTTCTAAAGTATATTACTTCTATAATCAAACTGGCCATATTAAGAAAAATTGTATACAGTTTTAAGAAGCAAGAAATTTAAGAAAACACTATCAAAAATATAAAAACAGAAAGGCTCAAATGGAACTTCCTAGTAAAAACTCATTTGAACATATTATGAACTTCAATAAAAAAACCTTAGCAGTACAAGAAACAGTACAAAATACTGATATAGAATTAGAATCCTTTTAAGAACAAACAACTCTCTTGGAAGAGAAAATGCAAAAAAACAATATAGTTATTAATACAGAAACTCTATCTTCAGAAGAAGAAAATATAGATAACTTTACAGAAAATATAATTTTAGAAGAAACAATTGCAGACCCTTAAAGTCTTCAAACTAAATATTAAGAAAATACAGAAAACATGCCTTTCATCTTAGTCATATGTAAAAAAAGAAGACACAAAAAATCAAAACTCTATAAGACTTCTAACAAAGAAAACCAACAAGAGAAACTAGAACAAAGAGCACAAAATAGCTCTAAAACTTACTAGTTTTATCATAAACAATACATCAATCAAAATAGCTATTCTAAATATTAAATAACTTAGAACTTTGACACTTTTAAAATCTTATAAACTAAATATTATTCTTTTATAGGAAATAAATATATTCAACAATGCAACTCATCAATTTTTAAAAAATCAATAGTCTTTTAATTTAGTCTGGACAGGCAGAATAACAATTCTAGCAGATATCACAAGAAGGCAGAATAATCTTTATCTGTTTTATCTTCAAGAAGTTTTTTTTCATATAATTAATGTTTATACTTTATCAAACATTTTGAATAAAACCTTATTTTTTGATAACTAGGCAATCAAAATGAAAGATAACATGATTAATATTCTGGCAGAAGATCTAAACACAAATTTAAACTTAGAAGTTAACAGAATGAGCCAAGCAAGTGCTTAAAATAATGCTTCAAGGTTACTTCTTAAGGGTATTGTAAAGGATTTCATAGATTCTGCATTCTTTATATCTCAGAATCTCTTTTATACTTTTCATCAAAAAATACATAACAATCAAATGATAGCTACTCAATTAAACTATATTTTTATAGATGAGAACTATAGTTATCTAAATTCAAAAACAAAAACAAGATTTGGAAATTTAGATCATCTACTAGTTGAATGTGTTCTAAGTTTAAAACAAGAACCTAGACACTCAGCTCTCTAGAGATTTGATGTAAACTCTTTTAAAAATAATGTTTTAAACAAAGAGGTCCTAGACAAAATTCAAGAAGCCACCTCTGTAGCAAACTGAGATATGCATAAAGTTTATATAAAATTTATTATAAAAGCTTTTAAAAAGCCTAAGGCAGGATCTGTGAGTTGATAGTATAGTGGTTAGTGCTTTTGGATTACAATCTTAAGGTCACAAGTTCAAATCCTACTAGATAACAACAACTTTGTCAGGACTATGATTAGAAGATCTTTAGAGAATTTCTTATTGAAAAAAAAACAAAATTCATATATTAGAATTCAGTCTACTGGCATAGCCACAGAGTTGGAAATGACCAAAAAAGGTAAATCTGTTAACAAATAACATTAAAATTGAGGAAATCTAGCTAAAAGAATTAAAGAATATTAGATATAAAGGATGATTCAACTGGTAGATTATGTAAAGTTAGGGAACTGCAGACTGAATAAAAAGATAGTAGGTTCTATACCACAGAGCCAGGAACTCAGAACATTATATAATGGACTTAATAAAGCATAAGCTATCTCCACAAGTATGATGATGAATATGATGATCATACACTGTTTAGTGATCTCTACTGAATGATAAATCTGGCCTTTAAAGAGATATAAAAGATCCTAAAAGGTGTCTAAAGACCTTCAGAATAGCAGAGGAAGAAGAAAAAAAAAAAAAGCCTAAGACACCAGAAGATAAAATAGAAAAACTAAACAAAAAAGTTAGTCAAACAAAAGAAGCCATAGCCAAAAACCCTGACCAGACTCATCTTTTTATTATATTAAATACACTCAACTCACAAATCTAGTTTGAATTAACAGAGCTAGCAAATAGATGACAATAATGTTCAAAGGCAAACTGAATAGAATCAGATGAAAAATTCACTAAATACTTTTATGTTTACTTTAAAGCTAGAAAGTTATATGCAGCTTTGGCAGAAATACAGATATCCTCAACTCAAGAAGAACAATATAATAAAAAAGAAGTACTTAACTACATTAAAGAACAATATACAAATATATATAGTAAAGAAAAAATTAACAACATAATAGCAAAACAAATTACCAAAAATCTTTCACAGACCTCTAATCAAATGAACAGCAAACTAGTAAAATGTATTTCTTAAAAAAAAATCTTAGAAGTGATCAAAAAACTATCTAACAACAAGTCTCCAGGATTAGACAGACTTATCTATAAGTTCTATAAACTAACTGATGAACATATCACACCTGTTCTAGAACAAGTCTTTAACTAAGTTTTAGACTTGAGAATACTGTCATCTTTATAGTGTAAAAACTTAATTATATTAATGCCAAAGAAATCCAAAGAACTTTACAATATAAACAATTGGAGACCTATATCACTAGTTAACTGTGATGCAAAAATTTTCATAAAAATTGTTGCTAACAGATTAAACCTAATATGCAGTAAAATAGTACCTTTACATTAGCAAAAATTTATCACAAATAGACTAATTACAGACTTAGCTTTGAATATGCTTACAATTCTGAGAAACCAAGATGATGAATTAAAAGAACACTGAATGTTTTTTGTTGATCAACAAAAAGCATTTGACAGAATAAGTCATAAATTTTTACAAATAGTTTTCAAAAATATAAATTTTATTGAAAAATTTAGAAACCTAATAAAAAACCTATTTAATCAACAAGAAGCTCATATTTTGAACTCTAAACACATCTCAGATTCCTTTAGAGTAGAAAGAGGGGTCAGACAAGATAACTTTCTCTCACCTCTACTATATGTACTTGCATTTGAACCTTTATTAAACATGCTAGACAACAAATTAACAGGAATCAAAATTGGTGATTAATCTTTTAAATGCATAGTATATGCAGATGATTTTATAATTAGAATTAGTTTACATTTAAATTGGACAACAATCTTAGACTTGTTTAGCAAATATAAAAAAGCTTCTAATGCAAAAATCAACAAACTTAAAACAAACTTAATGCCTTTTACAAATACAGCTAGAAGTATAGAACTTTCAGAAGAAACCTGCTTTAAAAAACTTAAGGAACAAGATAATATCACAGTCTTAGACTATAACATTATAGCTAATAATACATAAAAAAAAAGTCTATAGCAAGAAGCTATAACAAACTTAAACTAATCTTAGAAAGACTTATATACAGAAACCTGTTACTCAAAGAAAGAATTATGCTTGCAAATTCTTTACTTTTATCAAAGATATAGTATATTGCATATCTAATATTACCAAATAAAAAACAAGTTGCAGAAATCAACAGACTTATTACATTCTGGATCAAAGACAATTTTAAAATGCTATCAAGATACTTTACTTTTTAACAATTTTACAAACAAGGTGGTCTACAAGCTTCAATAGTTGGCAACTTATTAAAGACTAAACTATTATTAGTTTGAACCAAACTAATTTTAAGTAATCTCTTATGATTAAAAGTAAAAAGAAATAGAATCTTTCTTCTGCTTATTCAAAAAAAAGATATTTTAGTACAAAAGGCACTATCTATATAGCCTATTAGATCAAAAACTTGGTTTACAAAATAGAAATCTTATCTTCTGGTCTGGAAAAAAATAAAAGAAAAAATACTATTAGAATCTAACTGGTCATGATGCCTAACAGAATTGGAAATAAACAAAAAAAAGCTACTAAAACATTAGTTAAATTTATAGTAAAACTTTTAAGAAAACTTAGCTTTAAATTAATAAATCAAATAGAACCTATAGCACATTTATAAGATCAAAACTGAATTCTTTAGAAAGCAATACTAAACAAAAAGAAAAACATACTTTGATGATTATTTTACAAAGCTTTATTATTAGAATATAGACTTTGACACTTTGTACTGACAGATTCAGAAAAATGCTTATGGTTTTCTGAATAGATACAAATAATTGAGTATATTGCTGCAGAATGCAGAATCAGCAAACTGATTTGGACAGAAGCATACAAATTCTTAAAAACAAATCAAACAGAACCTATACCTGACATGATAGAAAAAATATTCTTAAAAAATATTATCAAAAAAACAAAGACATATAGAACTATTCTATAGCTACACATATATACTATATATGAAATTTGGTGCTATTATGCAGTTTACAAATAGAATGACATATAACACTCAGATTTAGTACTCTTTATAATTGCAAAGAATAGAATCTCTAAAAAGATTATGCTAATTTGTGACAAATGCTTTATGAAGTCTATTTATAAAAAATATATAAATATTTAGTTTAAAATTATTTTAATATGTAATTAATATTGCTATAAGTAGCACTTAATAAAAAAAAGCACTACATATGCCCTATGATGATTGTAAAAATATTAAGAATAGTTAAAAAAAAATCTTAATATATATCTAATAACTAAATTCTAAAACATTTGAAAATTTAGAAATATTTTGAAAGATTTTAAAAAAATTTGAAATATTTCAAAATTTTTTAAAATAATTTAAAGAAATACATAATAGTTCAAAATATGCTAAAATATTTTAAAATTATGACAATGTATTCAGTTATTTTTATTATATTTAATTATAAAAATTTAAAGTTATAATTATAAATAAAATAAGGATAGTAATTCTAGTATAGTGGTTGGGTTGTCATCTTCCAAATGACAGGTCTAAGGTTAAAATCCCACCTATGATGAAATTTGAAAATTATATCTGTGATATGGTAACTGTCTTCTGTTAATCAGTTGGCCTCATGCAGTTGTAACCCAGGTACACCAAGTTGGGTCCTACTGACATTGGAAGCTCAAGCATCTATGCGAAGTATAATGTTACATATATATAGAGAAATGCTAACCAGTGTTGCATAAGACTTTGGTACAAATCTACAATAAGACTACCAGACATAGAAGACTAAGGAGCTGAGGTGACAGAAACCCACTTAGAAATTCCTAAGTAAAGAGGTAGCATGAACTTTTGACAGTATCATCAGACCAGTTAAAGTCCATAAAACATCTTTATAGAAACCAAAGATTAAAACTGAACAACAAATATGTGTAGAAGAGCATATAACCAACCAGGCTATCAGATTTACCAGAGGAAAAGGATACAAAAGTATACCATACTGGGCCATCTGGATTGGTAGTCTAGAATAAGACTAACAGTTCCAAGTTGTAGCTAGTAAGAGATGATAAAGAAGATGCTAGAAAAATAGGTACTAGAGTTCTAGTGAACTTTATAAGAGTGAAAATAGTATAATATAGTAGTTAAACAAGTAACTCCTGTGACTGCAAGTGTTAGGTAACTATAGCATATTGTATAAAACTAGGTCTATATATGTGAGACATAAAGGCTCTAGTAAGTTTCCTGTTAAAGATAAAGTAGTTCTAAGAGTAACAACAAGCATCAGAAACTTGAATGGGTTTAGCCTTGAGATGTTCTCATGATACAAGAAGGGCTGCATATGCAGAGAGTTTAAAAAGGCAAGACTCCTAGTTGGCTTGCAGGTATAGCAACTAGTATAGAACTTATATAGTAATATGTAAGCGGACTACTTAAATTAGACACCAAAAGTGTACGTGTGGCTAGTTGTAACTTCCAATGTATTGGTAGCCCCTGGAGGCATGCTATGTTCTATAATACTTGAATAAAAATGTTACATCTCCCAAGACAGGAAGTTTAACTATAAAAAAAAAAAAATTATAAATAAAACTGATTATATTTATAAAAATAAAAATATAAAAATAAAATAAAAAAATATAAAATATAATATATAAAATATTAAATAAAAAATAAAAAATATAAAATATAAAAATATAAAAATTTTAATTTTTTAAAAATTCTTTCTGTAGATCTTTAATTTCTTTTAAATCTGTTAATTCTCTTGTCAGAGGCTCTTCTTTTAATTGATACAATGTTTTAGCCTGTAGATCTGCTCTTAATTGTGATAAAGTTCTAGCCTGAGGCTTAGTTTCAGTCTGAGGCTTAGTTCTAGTCTGAGCCTCAGTACTTGTTTAAGGCTCAGTTAAAGTTGTAGAAGTAGTCAGGATTTCTGAAGAAAATTGAATAGGTCTAACTCTTTTAGAAACCTAAATAATAAAGTAATAATAAAGTAATAATAAAGTAATAATAAAGTTTTTATAATAATAAAAATTGAAAATAATTATATAAAAAATTAATAATATATTTATTCTTTTAAAAGTTTGCAAAGAAGTTTGCATTCTTCTTTTACCTGCTAACTGTAATTAAATTAATACAAGATATTCTAATTATAAAATAAAATAATTAATACTTACTTTGCAACTACTTTTTTTCCATTTTTACTTGTTGTTGTATCATTATCAGTAAGTGGTGCAAAACCTAGATTATTCTGTAACTAATCCTTTATTTTATTTTTATTTATTTAATAAAAATTATTCAAATTGTTATAAATTATTAAATTAATTTAAATAATATTAAGAATATTTAATAATTTGCATAATATTGCATAACTATTTGAAACAACTTAAAATATTTTAAAGCTTATAGAAATATCTTATCAGGTTTTTTTTAGCTAATTTTTAACAATGTTTTCAGATATTATTAATTATTCATAATATAAAGTCAATAGCCATATCTTAGAAAGAATTTTTTGTATATACATTTCTAAATCTGAATCACATATATTAATTTTATCAAAAAGCTTTCTATAACATTGTCTTGTTTTTGTAGAAGCTTTCTATGTAACAATATCTTAAGATAGCAAATTAGAATTAATAAAATCTAACTGGCTTTTGTCATATACTGCAAACATTGCATCTTTAATATGAGTTGTTAGGCCACTTTGTACTAATCTGTGCTATTTCAAAAGTTAAATTTATTATAATGAAATAAAATTATTTGTTAGTCTTATAAAAATTAATAATTATCTAAAGTATTTTGAATATTTTTAAATTTTATAAAATTATTTTAAATAAATACAAATATATTTATTAATACTAATAAAAATACTTTAAAATAAATTTTAATATAATTCTTGCTTCAACCTTCAATATCCTAATAATATTTATATATATTTGAATTATTTTAAATTTATTTAGAGATTTACTGGCTCTGCAATGTTTTTAGTATAATATGTTTTTCATACTTTATCTAATATTGAACTATAATATTCTGAATGATTTTTAGATATATAAGTTTTGATAGCCTTTTTTAAATCATCTTTAGAAGAATAATCAAATATTTAATCACTTTCTTTGCTATTGCTTTAACAAATTACTAAACATTCAAAATAAAAATATATTATTATTAATTTAAAATAATTACAAATATTTTTACATATTTTAAATTAATTTTAAATACTTTGATAAAATCATTTTTAGCTAACAAATTTTATAATTCATTAATATTATTATTTAAATTATTTAGATATCTTTCAATTTTATCAACTTTTTTAGATAATTCTGAAGCTTTTCAAATATTTTTGAAAGAAGATTTTTTAAATTATATAAAGAAATAAAATAAAAAGATTAAAGTTATTTATATAATCTTAAATATATAAAAAAATATATTTATAGTATTTTTATAATCTTCAAGAAAATGCACAATTTTTTCAATACTTCTAGGCAATCTTCTTACAGTTTCAGCTGCTTTAATAATTTCAGAAGTTTTAGCTTCTTTTCTAACAAATATAAAAACATCACTTTTTACAAAAGATACTTTTTCTCTTTCTTCAGTTGTTTGTAATTATAAACCTGCAATCAATTTGACAAAAACTTGTTTAGATTTTAATTATTTCTTGGTGATTTTAGACATTTTAATGATTTGTGAAATATTTTAAAAGTATTTAAAAAGGTTTAAATAGATTTAAAAATAAAAAAATAAGAATTACAAATATTAGAAAAATAAATAAAAATTAAAAAATTAAAAATTAA
Source organism: Cetraspora pellucida (assembly GCA_910591915.1). Classification (NCBI taxonomy): domain Eukaryota; kingdom Fungi; phylum Glomeromycota; class Glomeromycetes; order Diversisporales; family Gigasporaceae; genus Cetraspora; species Cetraspora pellucida. Next base: position 9,940 of record CAJVQA010003116.1, read on the forward strand.
AAAATTAAAAAAATTAAAAAAAATTAAAAAAATTAAAAAAATTAAAAAAAATAAAAAAAATAAAAAAAATAAAAAAAAATAAAAAAATAAAAAAATAAAAAAATAATAATAATAAAAATGTAAGATATAGAAAAAAATGAAGTTATTAATATGAAGAATATATGAATATTTGCAAAATTATATGAAAAATTTTAACGAATAATAAATATTTGTAATATTTTATAAGTATTGAATTTTATAAGTAAACAAATATTATGAGAAAACAATATAAGATTGCAAAGAAAATTTTCTATCTATTTATATTTTATACTCTTTAATCATTTTGAAGTAATTTAAATAATTATAAATTAATATATATATTTTGTTTATTATTAAATTAATTTTAATATATTTGATTTTATTCACATTGCTTTAAACTATTTTATTGTAATCAAAATTTGATTTTTATTTATTTTAATTTTATATGCTTTAATTATTTTGAAGTATTTTTAATATTTTTTGTTAATTTTTAATATTTTAATTGCTTTTTTACAATTTTTAAATATAATTCTAATGTTTTAAATATTTTTGTATTTTATTAAATATTTTTAATATACTTAAAATTTTAACTTCTAATTATTTTGAATAGTTTCACTAATTTTTAAATATTATCATATACTTTTAATTACATTTATTATTTTTAGTAATTTTAAAATACTTTAAAATAATTTAAATCTGCTTGTAAACAATTAACTATATTTAATATATATTTTTAATTATATACATTCCTGCATCATTTAATTTTTAATATAAGATTTTATGCAATCAATTATTTAATACAAATATTTTAATTAATAATGAAAGAATTATAATATAGCAAATAATTATAGCTAATTTATTGTTTAATAATAGTATTCTATTAAATTAATAAGTAGCAAATAAGAGAATGATGATCATAGTATATTAGTTGGGTTGTTATCTTTCAAGCAGTAGGTCCAATGTTCAATATTTATCAGTAACAGATTTTGAAAAAATAGTCCTATTCTAGCAAACTTATCTGTAATTTGAGGTTTGTAGATTCTGTAATTCTGGTTATACCAAGACTAACTTTGAAAGTGTGCAATGTTACATGAATAAATTCAGAAAATATATACTTAGATTAGAAGCCTGCTTAGAAATCCTGAGCAGAAAGATAGTACAACTTTTGATGGTGCCACTTGTGAAGATCTTGATATAAAAAATAAAACCTAAAGCAGATGACTTGTATAGACAAAAACCTCCAAGTAGAGAGTCTACCAATCTGGCTACTAGTTGATCTAAGCATGAAGTTACATTATGCAGAGCTAACTGGATTAGTAGTATAGAAGGACTTGCAAGAGTAGACAAGATATTAGTGAAATTATAAAAAAAGAATACTAAAGTTGTATAAACTTTACAAGAGTTGTAAACTAGGTTTAACTATAAATTGGAAGTTTCTAAATATACAAACTAAAACTGTCTTAATGTTAACTAGTCTAGCTAACTTTTTATTTTTTATTTTTTATTTTTTTGGAAATACAGAAGGCTCTAGTAATGATGTCTTGAGGATAACTTGCATAAAATAAAACAGAGGTTCTAATAATATAAGTATGTATCTAGAACTTCTTAACTAACATCATGTAACTGAAATATTCTAGTGATACAGTAAGAATTGTAGTACAGAGGGTTTAAATAGGCAACATTTGTAGTTGGATTGCAGGTATAACAGCTAATATAGAACCTATATATAGGTAAACTACTTAAATTAGACACCAAAATGTATATATAGCTAGATGTATTTTTTAATATAAGATAGCTTCTCTGAAGTAATTGGACCAAGAGCTATTATGTCCTACTATACTGAATAAAAAAGCCTTAGCTTCAAAAGACTAGTTTAACTATAAAAAAAAAATAAAATAAAATAAGTAGCAAATAATGCAGAAAATTTCAAATATAGAAAATTATCAAATAATTTTTAAAACTTTAATATAATTTTAAATATTTTATATTTTTTTGAATTTTTTTTTTTTTTTATAAAGGCCATACTTGTGGTGATACTTTATTAACTTTTATTGGATTAGCTATTACAACTATTTTTACAGAGATAAGAGTCAACTAGTTATACATGCAACTTTTGGTTGCCTATTTAAGTAGTCCACCCTAAGGTTCTATACTAGATGCCATATCTATAACTTACTAGAAGATTATCTATTTAAATCTTCTAATCATCTGCCTTGTCATGATGTAACTTCAACTTACCTCTGTATATACCTAACTAGTATACTATCTAAGCAGTATGATACCTATCCTTTTTGTATTAGTTCTTAGACCATTACATATTTCAGAATATGTCACCTGTCAGTAAGACACAAGAGGCTCCTGTTGTTAATTATCTACTCATTTTTAGAACACTAACAAGAGCTACCCTTACAGAGTTTACCCAGATCCTGCTACTAACTTCACAGCATACCTCTAGTACTTTAGTATATCTTTGCTTTGATCTCAAACTCCTAATTCAGATAGCTCAGAAAAACTATAATCTGTTCTTGATATATTGAGACTAGCCCAATATTTTTTTTCCTCTAGTTTAAAATTCAGCAGCTTGGTTGGTGGTACCTCTTACCTAAGGTTCTTGTCTGTCTGATTCCTCTACATTGGTATCTATTTTCTAGATCTAGCCTTTATAGTAGTATCATTGAAAATCCATATTATCTCTTTGCTTGGAATTTCTAAGTAAGCTTCAGCTTTCTAGTTTTACAGATTTACATAGCCTAAGAACTTATTTTAGATTTGCATCACTCAGTACCAGTTTACATTCTTCCATATAACCAAAATTACACAAATACCCTAACCTGCCAGTATGCTAATACAATTATAGTTACAGATATTCTATTCTAACTAATTAACAAAATGCTATTGCTGTAATACTGTCTATATATTACATATGTAATTGTCTAAATTTCATTATTAGTAGGTTTTGAACTCATAATTTACCACTTGGGAGTATAACAACTTATCTACTTCACTAAGTCATCATACCTTATTTTGAATTTTTTAATATTATAATTTTAAGTTATTTGAAATTTGTTCAAAATAATATAAATATTTTTATAATTAATCAAGCTTATTTAGAAATTAAAGTTGTTATTTCATCAAATTTGAATATATTTTTTACAAGCTAGATAAACTTTAATGTATAGCTTTTGCATATATAGAAGTTCAATATTATTTAAAAATTTTCACAAGTTTGTGAATATCTTAAAAGCTTTTTAAATTATTGATTTATTTTCCATTATGCTATATTTTCAATTATTTTATAATCATAATTTTTTAAAAAGTTTCATAATATTTTGAATTTTTTACTTTTCATATTAATTAAATAAACTTATTACTATTAGTTAAAATTTTATTTAAAATTAATTTTACTATATTATGATTAAATATTAATTTTATTATTAATTTTTAATTTTATTAACTTTGTAATTTTTTAAATTTTTCAGAATTTGTTGAAATATTTTGTTATTTTTATATAATTTCTAATTATTTTTATAATATTTTTGTCTTTACAAATTTAGATAATTTTTTCACTATATTTCAATATATTTTTGCTATGCTAAAATTTTGAAATTATTTTTACAATATTTTAAAAGTTTTTTTGTAATGCAATAATTTCAAATTTATTTTACAATATTTCAAAAAATTTTGCATTTTGTAAAAATTTTAAAATTTTTTTTGCAATTTTTTGAAATTTTGCATTATGCAAAATCTTTTGAAATATTTCACATTTATAATTTTGCTGATATCAAAATAAGAGAAACCAAAATATAAGAATAATGAGAAAACAAACTAATAAATACTCTTTAAATAACTAATAAAAAAAGCTATATTATTAAAAAATATATATAATATATTAAGATTTAGAGGTTATAAAAAGTTTGCTAAAATATTAACAAAAGACAACAATATTTTTTAACAAGAAAAATAGAATTTTTGAGAAATTGACATTACTTTAAAAAAATATAAAACAAAACATATAATAATCATAGCAATAACAATCAACAACAAACAAATAAAACTTATATCCAATTAAGAAAACAGCAAGTACTATATTAGAGTTAGTAACATAATACCAAAAATATACTAATGAATATAACTTAAAATCTTAATTTTAAATACCAAGTAGTCAAAAAAGAAAGAGCCCAATCCAATCTGCTAGAATCTAAACTAATAGACAAAAATTGTAATGCAGATATTATATCTTATATTAGAAAAATATGAATAGAAATCATAAACATATAGACTGCAGAGTTTTGAACCAAGTTTTCAAAACACCAACATGAAATTCAAGCAATATAGAACATATTATTAAAGATTTAGCAATATATGATCCAAAACATATTATACTACAGAACATACTTATATATGGCCAAATATTAGAAACTGTGAGATTAGCAATAACAAGCTAACTTAAAAAAAAAATAATTAACAGGTAGGCAAAAAAGCTTAGATTAATCTAGGCTTCTTTAAATACAACACAAATATAAATAAAAAGAAAATATACCAAAATAAAAAAGAACCAAATAAAATAAAAAAGTTAGTCTAAACTAAAAAAAACCAAACTACTATTAGTAAAAAACAAGATTCTAGAGAAAGAAACAGTTATGAAGATATAGATCAAGAACTAGAAACATTAGAAGAACAAATAAAAGGTTTTAGCATTGTTGCACTATAATGCCAAGCAAGTCAAATTGCTAATAAACTAAAAACACTATCAAGTAATATATTACAAGAAACAGAAAAAAATATAAAAAAATATAAATATAGAATTAGAAAAACAAAAAGAAAAACCAACTAATAAAGAAATTAGTATATTATTTTTTACAAGTACAATCAAACAAAGCTTATGGTCTTCAGAAACAAAATATGTAATAGAAACAGGTTTTTCAAAGTAAATATGCCAACATATGCACTACTAGAAGAAGACAAAAAAGAAAAAGTAAAGCATATTTAATAGATCTTAAAAAACAACTATTATATTAAAACAATCAAAGAAGTATTAAAAAATAGAAACAATTAGATAGAAGTTGATTTTGATTATGAATATAGCAAAAATGCAGCAATAAACAAAATTAGAAGAAAAAAAGATGAATGGCTTAAACTTATCTCAAAAGAGGATAAAGTAAAAGACAAGTAATAAAACAACAAAAAAAACATGATAATAAGAGAAAAAAAGAAAAAAATATAAAGTAAATAAAATTAAAACAAATTAAAAAAATAGATAAACTCTTTATAAAAAACAAAGAAAAAGATACAAAAATATAAACAAAGCAAAAACAAAAAAAGAAAACATAGAAATTTTACAAACAAATAATAAAACAGAAACTAATAATTATTTAACAATATGGAATTTGCCAGCAAGTATTAATATAGAAGAAGTAGAATACCTGTACAAAAGCATTAGAAGCATCAAAATAAACTGAATCAAAAGGTTCAAATATAAGATACTTATAGTAATACAAACAGAAAATCTAAAAAAAGAAAACATTCTATAAATGTTGCCAATTGGTGTTTACAAATTAGCAAGAGTAACTAAAAGCAATAAAGATTATAGCTTATAGGCTTTATATAACCAATTTATATTAAAACTGTTAGAGCTACCAAAAAATACATTAAAAGTTTTATTGTTATGATGCTTAAAGAAAAAAAAATGCAAAATCAGTATATATTTAAACAAACAGAAATAGTAATCAAAGAAGATTTTTAATAATTACTTTAATATTAAAAAAGAAGATAAAAGTAGCATAAACCAAACTAATAAGATTTAACAATTACCTACTTTTTTGGCAAGAGAGCCTAAAGAAAAAAAAAGAAAACAAAGAAGTATACTATAAAAAATATACAACTACAAGCAGTACAGATAAAGACTTAAATGCTAAAGATTATGAGATAAAAAAAAAACAGAGAAAAAGAAGACAAAAGAAAATAATAGTAATAGAAATAAAGAAAAACACTTTATACACTGGCAGAAAAAGAAGAATTACAGCCACAAACTCAAGACCTACTACAAAGAATACTCAAAAGACTAAAGAGATTAAAAACATAACAAAACAAACCAAAGAAAAAGATATGAAAGAACCAATCTAACTACTTCTAAGAACACTTTAATTGAATTAATAAATATAAATAAGAAAATTGGAAATTTTATATAAAAAAAAAAAGAACTTTTAAAAAAAGAAAAAAAAAACCAAAAAATACTAAAGCAAGACAAAAACCACTAAATGAGAAATAGAAAAAAAGAAATACAATTAGTATATCATAACATCAATAGGCTTAAAACTAAAGAATAGAAATTAGAAAACCTTCTTGGTTGGATAAAAAAAAAGAAATAATAATTTTAAAAATAACAGAAACAAATATAAAAAGAGAAAAAAATTCTTACTGTATAGTTAATATATACAATACAAAGAGTACTAAACTAGTGCAGCTACAAATAAGAAAAAATAATTAGATGTAGAAATACTAATAGATAAAAAATAAGAGAACCATATTGAAGCAATTAAAAGAGTCAGTAAATATTTAATAAAAGTATGACTATATTTTAAACAACTGAAATTAGTAATAATAAAAGTTTATATTCTATCAAATAACAAACTAATTAGCAAAAAATTTAGTAAAAAATTATAGAAGTAGTTATAAGCAAAAAAAAACACACAGAAGTAATCATATTGGAAGATTTCAATTACATAGTAGACAACATAATAGACAAGCAACATCTACAAACAATAGAATACAAAAACTTACTAATATTTAATTAGCTTAAAAAGCAAAACTTTACAAACTCATACAGAAGCTTACAATAAATAGAAAAAGCATATATATGGTCAAATTATAAAGTAGTAACAAGAATTAACTATATCTGGTTATTAAAAGTACTTGCATCAGATATTCAAGAAGCTGATATAGAAAAAACAATAGGTTTACCAGATAGCAATTGCAAAATAATAATAATAGTAGTATATATAAAATATACAATTGCAAAATACAGTAATGCAGAAATTAAATATAAGAACTAAACAAAAACAATATATCTTTATGAAGAAGCCAAACAAGAAAATTGAAAAAAATATGCAAGAGAGCTACAAAATCAATTAGAATGAAAAAGAGTAATAAAGCAACTAAAAGAAAATAAGATAAATATAAAATATAATGCAAATATGCTAAATAGTATGTAGAATGCAATAAAAGAATCTATAATTAAAGTAGCAAACAAACAAATCTCAAGAATAAAAATATTCAATATAAAGAAAAACAGAAGACAAACTTAAAAAAAGTCACAGTACTATATGCATATTATTGAATTGCAATATATGATCAAAAGAGTAAAGAAAAAAAAGAACCAAGTTAAATGAAAAGAAAAAAATTAAAATAAACAATAAGCTTAAAGATATAGGAAAAAATATAAAAGCAATACTATCAAAGCTATATAGACAGTAGTCAGCAGTCTGAATAGATAATATAAAAGATTGGCAAAGAATACTTAAAAAGAAAAGAAAATAAGAATAAGAACAAGTCTAAAAAAAGCAAATAAAAGAGAATATAAACAAAAAATACAAGATAATTAAAACAAATTAATAATGAATAATAACCAATTTATTGAATAGACTATACAAAAAAATAATTCTTGAAAGGTTTATAACACAAGGTAAAGAAGAAGTTAACTTAGTAACAAAGCTAACTGCAGTCTTAAATAGTCTAACAAAACATTATATAAACTAATTTGGAAAAAAAAACTAAGCTTGAAGAAATATTGAAAAAATGAAAAAAGATATACAAGTTAAAAAAATGAACCAATAAAACATAGTATAAGAATTTAGAAGAAAAGTTAGAAGAAAAAAATAGAAAGATGTTAAAACTAATATAGCTTTAAAAATATTTGATATAAGTTATATACTAATAAAGCAAGCAGAAAAGAAGTTGCAGAAGATCTTTAAAGTTTTTGCAAACTTGATTCTAAAACAAGAAAAAATATTAAAAAAATAGAAAATAGCATAAGTATATTCAATTCCAAAAAACATAGAGTAAAAATATAGTTTAAATAATATTAGACCAATTGCACTAATTAAGATATTTAGAAAGTTAGTTACAAAAGTGGTCACAAAGAGACTAACCAAGATATTTACAAAAAAAGAAATACTTAAAGAACTAAAGTATACAGGTCTGCCAAGTAATTTAACAAAGCAACTAATATATATATTAAATATAATAATAAAAAGATATAAGAGAAAAATAAAAAAGTATAAATATTGCTACAAAATATAAAGAAGACATTTAACTTAGTTATATTAGAAAGTCTAAAATAAACTCTTAAAAGAGTTAAAATATCATAAAAAATAAGACAGTACATAATTAACCTTTTCTGTAAATAGCAACTTAAAGTTATTATAGCTTATAGTTTAACAAAAAAAATAATAGCAAGAGATAAAATAAACTAGAAAAGGTAAACTTACTTCTAATCTAGTATCTGTTCTATAACTTACTACTAAAAAGAATACAAAAAGATGAAGAATTAGACTATGTAGTAGAATAAAAAATAATAAAAAGAATATGTAATGATAATATTACAAGTTACAAACAAGTAGCAATTGCATATACAGATGATACAATATAAGTTGCAAATAGCAAAAAATAGGTGTTAAGGATTCTTAGTATTGCAAAAAAGTTCTTTAAAGCTAATAATATTAAAATAAATAGATTCAAATCAAAACTTATAGTAATGAATATAAAGACTAAAGAAGAAAAAATAAAAATCATATTTGATCATAGTAAAATAATAAAAGAATCTAAAAACAAGATTGTAAGATTATTAGAAATCTGGCTAAACAGTAGAATGAGAGAAAACTAGTTTGTAAGAAAGTAAAAAAAATAATTAGTCAAATCTAAGATACAAAAAAATAACAATAAGCCAATTTATATATATAAATAATATAGTAATAATTCTTAATCTAAAATACTATTTATAGCTAACAAAGATGTCAAAAAAAATATTAGATAAAATATATTAACTATTAATATGTTTGACTAAATATAAATATAACTTTGATAAGAATATCAAACAATTGTATAATTGAATATAGAAATTACAAATCACTAAGTTAAAAAATAATAATAAAATAAATAAGTAGTATTTTTTCAAAACTTAATAGACATAACAGTCTATATGAATTGACAAGACTTGAAATTGTTTAAAGATGTTAAAAAGTAGATCTAATAGAAGATATTTGAAACAATGAAATAAAATCAGAAGTAAAAAAGAATAATTTAGTCTGTTGAATAATAGCTAAAGCAAAAGAAATAAAAATAAATATTAAAGCAAAAAAATGTTTGTAAAAAGTTTATAATTATAGCAAAAGAATAAGAAACATGTTGAAAACAAAAACATAAATAGTAAGCAATAGTACAATAAATGAATAAAAGTTATTATATCTGAATTAGCTTGTAGATACAAAACATTATAATCTAATTACATGAAGACAGCTTAAAAGCCTTCAAGAACTGTTATTTAAAGAAAAAAAGTTAAATGATTTAGCAAAATAGAAAAAAAAACACTTATAATACAAACTAGTAAAAAATGTAAAACTATTACAAAATAAATAGCTACAATATACAGAATTAAAGATTAAGTAAAAGAAAATGTCAAAAGATTAAAGAAAAAAAGAATAAATCATATATAGGCCAAAACACAACTAACAATTCTGCAAAGTAATTAAGAAAAAGAAGAAAAAGTACTAACAGGATATTGGCTAATGCATAAAGAAGAAAAAAAAACATTTATAAAAATAAGTATATGCAAAAGTTGTGAAAAAAGATTAAAACAAACAACAAACAAAATAAGAGATAAATAAGATGAGACTTTAGTATGAAAATGATACTAAAGTCACTAATAGAGAAAAGCAACAATAAAATGAATATAATATTAAAACAGTTACTAAATAATAGAATAATAAAAAAATAGAAAAAAGATGAAATAAAAACTGTTAGGATTAAAACAAACAGAAGAACTAAAAATAAAGCTAATTAGGAAACAAAAATTAAGTAGTATAATTATAAACTATTTAATAGAGATTTTAACAAAAAAACAAGAAGAAAAACAAAGAAAAATATATATTTTATATAAATGCTATATTATACAAAAAGAAAGAAACTGATATTGAAGATAGCAAATGTATAGAGGAAGTAACCTGTTCTGTATGTCTAAAGGTACCAAGCCAGAGCTCTGGTCACACCTATATGGAAGTCTATG
>CAJVQA010003117.1:0-20235 GCA_910591915.1 Cetraspora pellucida
GGATTTGTATAGGAGTGAGTGCTTTAGTTTGAGTAATAGGTTTGAGTTTGAGTTTATGAATACATTTAGGATGTGCTGGAAATCCTTTAATAATAAGAATCAATTTGTCGAAAAATGAGTGTGTATTATTTTTTAGGAAAGCACATAAGATGTTTTTATTTTGACAAATAATACAAGTATGTGCATGATGAGAGTGTGCTTGGATTTGGGGAGTTTGTGTTGAATTAGATGATGTTCCTTGTTGAGTTGTAAAATAATTCAAAGGAAATGGTAATGGAGGAATGGTAATTGTTTTTGCAATTGGTGATTGAGGAATAGTTTCTTTGAGTTGTCTAACTTGTTTAGATGTAATATCGATATCCATATATGTGGATTTTTGAGAAGAAGGAGGGGGAGTTGCTTGTCTAGGTGGAATGTTAAGATTATTAGAAGTAAAAAGAATATGAAATTTTTGGCAATAACAGCGGACAATAGTAGGTTGAGTTGGAGTTTTAAAGTAGTGAAGAGATTTAGCAGTGTTGCATTCAGATGAATTAAATGCAAAAGACATCATTTTAAGTTGTGTAGGTTGTACTTCTCGGATCATTGTACCATAACGATCATTGTACTTGTTATGGAAATAGTCAAGATCAAAATGATCTGGCTCTTGGGTGGTCAAAGTAGGCATTCTGTTTGATAGAGAAGAAAAAATATTATAGGTATACTTAAGGATGGAAGTTAATATTACTTAGTAAAATTTTTTGTTATTAACTGTTAAAGTTTTTAATATATAGGATTTGTAGTAGTGAGGGTTGATTTGACAGGGGTATGATATGATACTGTGCCTACTGCGGCTGCTGCGCTTTGTGTAATCTTGAGAACAATTTTTGTAACCTATGTAGTACAAGGTGTGGCTGATGTGCCAAGTGTGGCTTAATGTAACAATTTAGTTACACGTCCCGAAAAAGCCTTGTAATAGTATACAAAGTCAAATTAGTAAAAGAAGAAAAACCAATAAGAATTTATATGCTATTTTAAGTAATATTAATTAGTTTATAATGAAAACGATTGTAGTAATGATTTAATGTTACACAAAAATCGTGTAAAAGAAAAAAAGGTTGGGGTAAATAAAAAAGAATTTTTTAAGGAGTTTACAAGAGATTTAAAACTATTTTTTAAGCTATCTCTATTAATATTAGGTCTATTAGGTTCGTTTAGACCTTGTTTTGATCGGAGAAATGAGCTCTACAACTTTTCTTAGGACTATAGACTGGGTTGTAAAGCTAGTTTTCAAGAAATAATTAAAGAAAGAGTTTAAAAGCCCAAAGGTTGTTATTGCAGTATTAAACTGCGAGTTTGAGAGCTATCTCTTTAAATTTTCAGAATATATGTAAAATTAGTAGCTGAACAAGTTTATTTAAGACGCTAAAGTTAGTTATCTTAGTAAAATAACCAGATATTAATGATTTTAGTACTGACGAATTTTTAGTTATTTTTGTGTAAAAATGATTTACAGAAAGAGTTTTTTCTAAATCAACTTATTATAAATAGTATATATATTTAATTATATTATAATAAACTTTAGTTAATATAGATTAATAGTTTTTAAGAAATTACTTGTAAATTATGACTAATTTTTAAAAAAAATTAATTAATATTTATATATAATTTTTTAAAAACTATTAATCTAAATTAGTTAAACTTTAATTTAATATAATTGAATATATATATTATTTATATTAAAATTTAAGCTAATTTAAATTACTAGTTATTAAGAAAACTAAGTTTAAAGTTTAAGTAAATTTAACAAAATTTTGATATATATTATTACTAATTACTAATAATAATACTCAGTAAGGCTGTTATATATTAATAGTAATTTAGAAATTACTAATTATATATATTATTTTTAATTTTTTTTTAATATTAATAATTGATTACAATTTTTTATTTTTTATTAAAATTTTTTTAAATTTGTTTTTAGTTATGATTATTAAATACTAATTTAATTTTAATAAAATTTTATTTAATTATATATTAAATATTGTTAAAGTTGAATTAAGTAATTAGATTATTACTATATTTAATATTATATTTATTAAAAAGATTAGAAAAATTAGATAATTGTAAATGTTTATTGAAATATTGTAATTATTAGTATTTATAAAAGAGTTAATAAAGTTTAAATAACTTGTTAAACTTGATTTTTTAATAAAATTTAAAAATAAAATTTAAGTTATATCTTAACAAACAAATAGATTTCTTAATTTAACCCAATAAATTACTAACTAACAACAACTTTAATATCAACTCTGACATATATAGATTAATACATAGTTTGCTAAAACTAAAGAACAGCTTCAAGAGATAGTTTAAATAGCATCAATATTCTATAATATGACTTATATTTAAGTTAATTTATACAAATTTATTCTTATTTCTAATACAAAATTAACTTTAACTATTTATTTTACAATACAAATACTACCTTGTCATACAGCTTTCAAGTTTTTAGAATATTAGTTTACAACTATCTTTAAATATGTTACCTAAATTAAACTAATTAAACAAGAAGTATTAGAACTTAATAAATAGTTTAAACCAAATATATAACAAATAAACAAGCAGTATATATTATTAACACAGTTATTATTCTTATTTTAGAATATTATTTATCCTATGTCTTCTAATGGTTACTTGTGATACTCCGCACTGATATTTTTATATAGCTGATTAGCTGTAAAAGTATCAAAAATTATTCCATGACCCCTCATTTTTTGGATCAGGTTAGTAACTTACATGTATTAAAATTTACTTTTATAATTGTAATGCAAATGTTTATTTAATTGCTAATAATTGCATAAAGAAAAAATACTTTAATACAATTTGCTTGTAAAGAATCATTGGCCTTAACTTTTTACAAATTCTTATAGCTAGTTTAATTTCTTATAAAAAAATTATTGTGACATATAAAATGTAACATTCGTAAAATGGCAATTATTAAAAATAGAATGTTAATTTTGAAATTCACTATGAATTTGCCCTTGAACCATATTAATATCTTGCGTAGTGACTGTATTTGTATTGAAATTAATCTGAGATTCAGTAATTTCAGTAAGTACTGTAGGTGATTCTTGGCTTATTATATTTGTATTTGATGCCAGTTCTATAGTATTGATTAAAGTTTTCATTGTAATGACTTTTTGACTTTCATTAACAGTTTTATATGCATGTAATCCTTGTGAACTTTTGTGTCCTGTAATATTCATAATTGCATCCTCTGGTATATCAACATCCTGAAGTATTTGGGCTGCAGTTTTTCTTCCTGAATGGTTTGTTAAGATACTATCCGGAAGTTTTATTTTAACTTTTTGCCCTATATTTCTCATAAAATTTCCAACTCGATTCAAACCACAATGAGCTTTAAGATACCAAATATTAGTATCATGCCAATTTGGGTTTGGTTGCAAATAAAAATTATCAGAAACATCTAGTGGATGTTTGGAAATATATTTGGTAACATCGCTAACAGGTCCAGGAATATCTGATGAATCAGGTGGTAACTGAATACAGTGTGCATTTCCACCTTGAATTCCTTGTTGATTATTTTTACTATGATATCAGTAAAATAAAATACTTCTATTAGGTTGAATTTGAAATTGATTACTTTGAAGTAAATAGTGTTTATCATCTCGACATGCAAAAATTATTGCATTATGAAAAAAATTCTATACAATAAGCCTTGTAGTGTTTTAGAATCTAAAAACTCATTACTAAGAATCTCTTTAACTTGCTGCGCTGTTAAAGCCATAGATCCTTCCTTTTCACCAAATTCTCTTTTCTGTAAATCTTTTATTTTACCATTTAAAATATTATGTAAATCTGGAAATTGATACTTGTCATGTAAATTAAGACTATGAATTGCACTAGTTTTGCTAATATATCTATTTATTCTATTAATAGTCTGTTTAATAGTTTTAGCTTTGTATTCACCTTCATCTTTTTTTGTTATTTGCACAATAAATTCACATATTTGTTACTCAATTAAATGAGGATCTTCAATAGTTTCAATTGGTGTAATATAATTATAATGATGCCGAAATTCATTAAACTTCTTTGTCCAAGTTTGAATAGCCTTTACTGTATTTGGTACTGCAGCTTTTTTCCTGTAAAAATCCAGTTTTTGTTCGATTTCAGATCTTGGCACACTTGTAATAATACTGTCTTCAGAAGTATTTTCTAAAACATAATTGCATGCACTAGTAAAAACAGGAATTTGTGTGTTTTGAATTTTTTTCTTTTTTTTCTAGTTTGGCATCGTTTTGTATAAAAAAAGAATAAAAAGATAAAAATATCAGTGAAATAATCACTGGACATTAGGATCTAGTGAATAAAACAGATATTTACAGCAATTCATTAAATATCTATTACATATATAATATAGTTTTATTTTATACAACATGTAACTCTATTTTATTACAATACATCACTATTGCTAAACATAAACCAAACTACTTGTAACTACATTATATAGTAAACTATTAAATCATAATATATATATTATCAAAAATATATAAGATATACAAACTTAGCATCATATTTTAAACTTTTTACTTTATATTAATAATCGTAATCTTATAGACACAAGTACTCACATTAGACTATAACAATTAAAAAATATTTTCTAATCAACAATTAACATTTTACATCATAAAAACTTAATAATAGATTGATCAAATGAACATACTTACTACTTTTAAAATTATACAACTATTTAATGATCATTAACTAACTATTTAAATATATTCTAACTACATCAAATTATTTACACTTTAATATCTATATACATTTGTTAAAAAAATATTACATTTATACAAATTATATTCTCAATTTAAAAAACAACTCTATACAAATTAAATTATATATATAGAACAACTAACTTTAAGTAACAACTCAATACTATTAGATTGGTAGCATATTTTTCTGCAAATACAACAAATACCCAAAGGTTATAAATTATTATAGTTCCTAACCTTAAAAAACAAACTACTTGCTTTTCAACAAACAAAAGAAATCAATTTTCATTATTTACAGTTATTAAATATAAATATATTATTTTTTACAACTAGATACTACAAAATTAAACTAAAACTCTAGTTAATTACATACAGCCAAATTGATATAATTATCAGAAAAGCCAAAAGACATAATCAAATAGATAACTTTATTTTTATTACATATTGGATAATCCATTTTGATATTTTATAAATAGCATTATATCCTAACCAAGACTATATTTACAAACAATATACAGGATACTTTTTGAACTCTAATCATATATAAAACAAATATACATTTGAAATTACAACTAGTTTTGCAACTAAATTTTTAAAAAGAACAGTTTATACAAACTTATCTAAAAGACTCAATCTACATTTCAATTTATTAAACTTATTATACTTAATTGCATTAAAACACTTTAATACAATATTTACAACTTTTACAGTTTCAATTTACAATAACCTGATACTTAAAATATTTAATGACAATTATTCTATACAAATATTGCAATAAATTGCACAACATAATATCAACTACTCACAACTAACCTTTTATACTAATGGATCATTAACACATTTTACATTTGAACAATATAAATTAAAATTAGTTGGGCCCAAGTTTAAAATAATACAACTATGCAAAGCTACTTAGCAGAAATTAAGCTTTGGCTTTTCTTATACAAAGCTGAACTTATTGTTATTCTATTTGCAATTAGTATTTGCCTTAAATCTAATCAGGTTATAATCTTTATAAACTCCTAATCTATAATATCTAAATTAACAAACTTCTTAAATTACTACTAACACTAAGCAAACAATATCTTACAATTATTAGCCAATATGGCATACTTTACTAAATCTAATTAAAACTTACCAAATTAAAGACAACTTTCAAAAAGTAGCTGCATACAACAATAATATAGCAGATAAATTATCAAAAAACTAAAATAATTTATATATAACAATATATATAACTTATTATACTATTCACAATATAACAATCTTACATTTGAATAATCAACAATAAGATCTATCAAAAATATTTGTAATGCTTGAAATATAGCAATATAATTATCACAACATCATATAGAAAACACTATATCAATAGCTATACAAATTAACTAAAATGCAATATAGGCTTACCTCAATAACAACAATAAAAGATTATCACTAAATACAATTTTTAAATTATACTAAAACAAAGCTTTTAAAATTAAAATAATACTCAATATACTATTAACATAATCACATTTTTATTCAACATATTTAGCAACATTTACTAATAATAACAATATTTTCAGTAATATATATAAAAAACAATAGCATTGGTTAACTTGTTTTAATATACCAAACTTAAGCTTTACAATTAACAACACTATACAACAGTTCTTTAATTCTGGTAAACTAGAAATTGCAAACACCAAACTACAAGAATTATATAACAAACTATTCAATTATTAATACCTAACTTCTAATAATTAAATCACAAATAACACAAATGTCTATACAACTTTACAAAAATATGTTTTTTATCTACTTATTTAAACAATCTGAAAATATACAGATTTTAATCAAATCATAACTAATATTATTATTAAATTTTTAATAAAATTATTAGATAATATATACAATCAAATATGGAAACCATATTGTACAAAACTAATCAATTGAAAACACCAACATAATATATTTACTTGACCTATATATACACAAACAAATATACATAATAACCCAAACAGCACTAAATGCATATATTATCCTAAATTACTATATGTTTACAACTATATTTGTAGTCTGGCAAACCAACAACATATAGAAGATGCATACAATATTTGTCTATCTATAAGAATGACAAAAAAGAAAACATTTATTTGAATACCTAAATGGATTAAATATAACATTCCAATTAATAATATAATTAATTATCAAATTAACAATATTTTAATTAACAAAATCTAAGTAAGCTTTAACCACTCTAGTAGATTTAGTTTGCAGATAACTTAGATTAAACTAAATAGTCTTAGTATAACTATAGTCTGAGACTTATTTTTGTAAACAATTTGTAAACTCAACCTTTGGTTAAAGAAACCCTTTGTAGATTCTTAATACAAATTATAATAAAGATAAAGGCAAAATCTCACCTTAAAAAAAAAAAAGTAAAATTTATCACATCTATAAATTTAAAAAATTAATTACAATTAATGTTTTTTATAATTTTTGATATATGTTATAATTTTTGAACTTTGTTATATTATTTAACTTAAATAATATATATTATAATATTTGATAATACTAATTACTACTATAATAAGTTTTTAATATAAAAGTATCCAAACTATTTATTTTAAAACATTTTTGAAATAGTTCTTTAATATAATAAAACTTTAAAATTTTTATTAATAATAAGTTATTTCATTTTAATGCAAATACATTATAATATAGTTTTATTTTTGTTATTTGCAAATTTTTGCTAAATAATGTATACTTAAATACAACAATTATTTGATTTTTAATTCAACATTTAAAGCAGTATCAACAAGATCTTCAATTCTAAAATCTGCAATGTTGGTGGTAGAAAATTAAATGGTATAATTTCTCTGTTTTGAATCTTTTAAAATTATATTAGAATAATAATATGTACTTTCTTCATATGCATTATCATTATTCCTAAATACATCTGATAAACTTTAGCGAAAATGGCCCTAACTTGGCTGAAAAATGTATAAACAAAAAAGTAATGCCTACATACTCTTCATACTTCTTTCTCTATTAGAATTTAAAGTTAATAAAGAAGAATTGAAAAATAGTTTATAATAAAATATTTCATTTACTTCTTATACCAATCATTAGCACGTCGTATGTTTCTTGTAACTCATCTTAGCAAATTTCTGGTGATATTTGAATGCCTTCAATTCATCTTTTTCAACACCCGTTCTATTTTTATAACAAATTCCAACTTGACTTATCGCATTAATATACCCAATCCCCACAGAATTCTGATAATATTTGAATTCCTTCTGTTTATCTTTTCCAACTCCTATCCCATTTTGATAACAATATCCAACATTGTATATTCCAGCAGCATTACCCATCTCCACAGACTACTGAAAATATTCGAATGTCTTCTGTTTATCTTTTTTATCTCCTATTTCATTTATATAACAATATCCAAGTCATTTATCGCATTAAATGTCCCATCTCTGCAGATTCCTGATAATATTCGAATTCCTTATGTTCATCTTTTCAACTCCAATTCCACTATTATAATTGTTTCCAAGGAGAAAAGGCTGAAAAGAACTTTCATAGCTCATTTTAAAGAAAAAATTGGTTTTGATTGAAGGAAACACATGCATTATCTATATTTATCATTAGGTTTGCACACTTACACACATTTATCCCATATACATTTTTTAAAGTGTGGTAGCTCTTCCACAAAAAATTTCCCGTGGTTTTTATCCAATTAGATCGAAAGATCAGGTGCAATGAATCCTTAGGGCCACGTTAGGGAGTAAATTTTTTGTGGGAGATCTACAGGCGTTCGTTTTTTACTCTTTATAATATGTTAGTTTATTGATATTAACGTTTATTAACATTATTTGTATCAATATCGATATATACCGCCAGTATGTTTTATATAATGTTAAAGTTGTTGTGATTTGCTAAAAAATTTATCCTGAATATTTATTATTTGTTAGCAAAGAAATAGAAATATTTATAGCCTATATACGTGCGATGTAACCTTTGAAGCTTGTTCATTAATGTGAAAAATTGTGTATAGATCAATGTTATCTACTGACAAATTCGCAATTCTCAGAACTATAATAATTTACAAAGCTATAAATCAGAGACAAAAGAAGGTTTAATTAGATCAAAATAAACTATTGTAATGGATAAATCGTTTCGCGTCGTATGATTTCATTTTTATTATTTCTCTTATTTAGTATATCCATTTTAGTTTATTATAAATATATATATATATGTACAACTTCAATTCCATTTTGTACAGTAACCGATTTCACAGTGATTATTAACTAGCAATGTTCCATGTTTTTGTTGACTTCGTCATCAACTTGCAATTTTTAGTTTGAATTTATTTGATCTAAAGTGTCATATATGTAATAATTAATACATCGTTTATTTAAATAACGAATATTAATCAAAATAGATATATTATGATTTTTGGTAAAGTATTAGATGTAAATATTGATTTTTTTTATTTAATAATGTAATTGATGATTATATATATATATAGTCACACCCTCTAAGTGCACACCTCTTAAGTGCAATGATTATGTAAAATATCTCTAAATAAATAATGTGAAATTAAATTGAATTTATTAGCCAATCAGACAAACTTCTGTCTATTACATGAAACCCACGTACTAAGTAGAGCTGCACAGATATAATTTTGCTATAGTATAGTTGGTAGGTATTATTGCTTAATGCCAACCCTAAATTTTGGTCGATCTGCAGAATTTTTTTTTTTTTGCTCCACTAATCTATCATAAAATGATATGTCGGTTATGCTTAAATTCTTTGATCGTGGTCTGGAGGTTAATAAAACAAGACAGATCGAACAGTTATTTGAAATGTCAAAATATTCTATAAAATCTATCGTGGTTTGCAAATGAAATATTTTATATTAAATTTATAATTCATTGCTCATATGAATTCAGTGTAAACACAACATATAACATTCGTACAGTACATACATTCGTACAGTACATACATACGTACATAAAACCGTATTATGCAAGTACTATCGTAAAAGTTAAATATGTGAGAAAGAAGAAACTAATTTTATAAGAGTGTATATTTTTGTTCTTTGTGCATTATTTTCATGCAAGGAGGCTTAAGTACGTATCAAGATTTTCTACATATCAAAATTATAGTTTACACAATCTCTATATAAGGATATTGATTTTCTGTACCGTACATGCAGATCACATTATGATCGTTTTACATGACAAATAAATGTGAAACATTCAATAACTGATTTATTTTTCTTTTTTTAATAACAAAGAATATTACCTGTTATACGACTTACATTTACAATTCAAAAGAATAAGGATATACAATACGTACGAGATAACAATCGGAGGTCCAAAATTATCTTATTTTGAAAATAGGTTCAGAAAATGTAAATACGTGGTTGTTTGAAATTTGTACGTAGAAATAAAAAAAATTCCAAAAAGACTATCGCTATCTAAAACAAACACCAAATTCTTGTAAAATGATATTATCGTAAGGTTTGTACAACACCAAATTTCCTATAAAAGCTAAACCATTTTAAGGGGTTACATTATTTTAAATATTACCTAATTACTTAAATATACTGTATATAAAATGGTCCTCATAACTTAAATATACTGTATATAAAATAGTCCTTATAACTTAAATGTACTGTATATAAAATGGTCTTTATTAACTTAAATTTACTGTATATACTGTCTATATGCATAAGAAATTCTCTAACGGATAGCATGCAATTAGACAGTATCGATTGTAATTCTATTTTATGATAGCAACAGTATCATCAAAACAGAGAAGCTTATAGAATTTCGTTTTCTGACTTTGAAAGTTAGAGACATACATAAGAATTTTGTTT
Source organism: Cetraspora pellucida (assembly GCA_910591915.1). NCBI lineage: Eukaryota > Fungi > Glomeromycota > Glomeromycetes > Diversisporales > Gigasporaceae > Cetraspora > Cetraspora pellucida. Next base: position 10,648 of record CAJVQA010003117.1, read on the forward strand.
TTTGACTTATTAAGTTAGTAACATAAATAGGAACTTCATTTTATTGACTTGAAAGTTAGAAACACAAATAAGAATCCTTAGGCTCCCTCTTATTTTCAAAATAAGTTAGTTTTAAAACCGCAATTAACATAGTACAAATTGCGGTCGATTGTTTTTTAAGCACTAACTAATTTTATTAAACATTTATCAAACCAATAATTTTTAATATCCAACATCTAATTCCAAATGTATTCATCATGGTTTCCAATACTCATTTATCTAACCTTAATTCCTTTATGCACTAAAAGTGCATCATATAATCCATCTGGGAGAACAGAATTTATGTCTGAACTTGTATCTGACAAGATTTATTATTATGGTGGATTTGATGATGTAGTCACCAGATTTAATGATTTTTTTTATATTGACCTAACGCAACCATTTTTTGGCTCTTCTCCACCATATCATTTCATAAAGAGTTTGGATACTAGGACTGCTGCTTCTACAGTTGCCCATGCGAATAAAATTTATGTTTTTGGTGGTGATTATATTATTGGAGCTGATTCAAAAACACCTCTTGTTGAATTTTTCCAAATTCAATCACTTTCAACGGATCCTGAAATTTCATATACTCCAGACACATTTTCAACTCCATCTTCAAGAAAATGGCATGCTTCTGCAATTGATCATGTAAATGAAAAAATATATGTTTGGGGCGGTGTTAAAGAGATAGGCACAGTAATGAACTTTTCAAGTCTTAGTATTTCTCAAAATGATGGGACTATGTATATATATAATATCGCATTGTCTGCTTGGACTTCAAGTCCTATACTAACCCAACCTAATGGTCGTTGCCTTCATACCGCAACTTTTGTGCCTGATGGGCGAATAATTATGATCGGTGGTGCCACTAGCCCAGATGTAGGGAAGGTAGGTAATACTATAATATAAATTATTATGAAAAATAAATTTTGATTAACTAGAATTAAATTTGTCAATCAGTATTTATTTTATGAATCAAGAAATACTGTAACGACTTACTAATAAAAATTCCTTATTTGTATAATACTTAAAGCTTGATGTATATGACACGAAAACCAGTCAATGGACAAATATTGTGCGTTTATGGATCAATTCATCTTTATATGTCCTTGTTGAAATAAAAATACTAAATTTTAACAAAAATACATTTTATTTACTTTATTTACAGACTGCAACAAAGAATGGTATAATTCCTTCAATTATTCATCATTCAGCAACTCTCTTACCTAGCAACAAAAGTATAATAATATATGGAGGTAGTGATCAAACTGGATATTCCGGTTTAGCAGTTCTGAATCTCTCAAGCTATGTGTGGACAGTTATCTCACCAACTGGAAATGCACCATCCATAATTTCAAGTGGTCATGGTGCTACACTCTATTTTGACGTCATATTTTTTTCATTTGGTGAGTAAACTTATTTCAATATCATTATCAAAAATGATTATAGATTTACCATATTTCATTTTTGAATATATCTTAGGAGAATACATTTTCAATAATACTCGTCATTTGATAAATCCTACAATAAGAATTCTCAACATTTCAAATAATCAATATAAATGGGTTGACTCATACACTCCGCCTCCAATTGTTAACCAAATTCAAAATTCAAGTACTCAAAATCCAAGTACCCAAAATCCGAGTACACAAAATCCAGGTACCGATAATCCAAGTACCCAAACTTCAAACTCAAGTAAGATTATTATTATTGGATTTGCTATTGGTGGGATTATGTGTTTAGGAATATTAGTTGTTTGTTATATTCTTTACAAAAAAAGGCAAATGAGACATATAGTTAGGATACCAGGAACGAGTAATGAACTCACGAATACTAGAATCAAGTGATGAAAGTCGCAAAGTGTGTGGCTTAGTGAAGAAAAAATGGGGTGTGATTTTGAGTATAAGGACAGAATATATTGTATTATCCGATCTTGTCATGGTGAAACGGGTGTTTATAATTTCGAAAAACTCTATAATCGATAAAAACATCAAGGATTCCATAATGAAAGAACGTACCCAAAATATAGCAACCAATCGGTGATCATGATCATAATTGCACGTCTTGCATATTCCTCATCTAATTAATCATAAAAAATTTAATTTACATAAAAAATTGGATAATAATTTCATTCAAAATAAAAAGTCGCAGATACATTCTAATACACCTCTAAATTGAATTTTTATATCTTTTACTTACATATTAATGCAAAAGTTTTTAAAAATAAACAATTAATTGATTAACTTTTAAAATGCTAAATATTATTAATAAATTAGGTAGTCAGGAACATTATTGACTTTGATATCAATATATAGTACTAAAATATTAAGTGAATACCCGGATTAAAACGAATCTGGTAAATTTTTATTCATGCGATTGTGTTGATGATCATGAATCAGGGACAGGATCATTGAGTCTCTGGTCTTGAGACAAAGTCGAAGGACTGTAATGGGAGATCTATTCCTAATAATCAAAAATAGCATCCATTGAATAATTTGCTCATTTTACTCTTAGGTGCGGATACATAAATTTGCTAGTCAGCTAGTATATAATGAAAAACAAATATATATATATTTTTTAGTATATTTTTTAATATAATTTTTATGACATAAATTTATTAGATGAACAATGTTAGACATAGTATTATGGATGCAGAAATTAGTGTAAAATGAATATTAAATTCCGAATCTGAGATAGAGAGTTGAGTCAGAAATCTGAGAATGAGAGCTATTTCACACAAACATAATGAATGAAAAACATAAAATATTGTTAGAAAAAGTTGAACGAACGGAAAATTTAGAAAGATGGTGTTATAAACTGTAGAGAGCAGGGTTATTATTGAACTGGACTGGAATATTGAACTGGACCAGTCTAATTTTATCCAATCCAGTCCATTAAACTAAATTGGACTGGACCATTATTGGCCCAAAAATAATCATGTGATATATATGTGTGAGTACGTATTTACGTACTTGATACTAGGATTAGGTTATATGTCGATGAGTTGTATTTAGTAACATAATTATAAAGCTTATTATGATTGATCTGTAATATAGGTTAGAAATTTATAGATCTGTAATATAATTTAGAAGTTTATTTATTGCATATAAAAATTTTAGGGGTCAATTCACAAAATTGTATAATAATATATTTTTGCAGAGTTTATAATAATTATAGATTTTATATTAAGTTATTATTATAGAATTATTATTTTTAGTATAATGCCTATAGAATGTTAATAAGCAAGAAAATCAAGTGTATTATTAATTAATCCCCTGCCCTCTTACGTTATTAATTAAAAGCGTTATAACCTCAAATAAACTATCAATACAATATAAAAGAAGTTTTAATTAAAACATAAAAAAAAAAATCTTTTCTTTACTGTAATAATGGAATCATCATTTATAAAAGCTATGGATTATTATGCTACAATGGAAATTTGTCTAAGCGAAGAAAGTTTAAAAAACCTTCAGATGAGAAAATTCAATCATATATAAAAAATTCAGTTCCTGCAAATACACAAAAAAGTACAAACGTGTGGGTGAAACTATTTAAAGAATATGTAAATGATACTCACTCTGATATAAACCTTGATACATTACAAGACAAGATAACAGTTGCAAATCTTTTTGAATTTGTTGTTTAAGTAAGAACTTGGAATAATGCTAAGTATTGTTCTGATTCTTTATATGTGGATATTTGTACAATCAATCAGTATTTTCAATCAACATTTAAGCATGAACCTATTAATATTAATATTAATTTAGAATTTAAAAAATTCTGAGAAATTCTTAATGGTCAAATGAAGGAATTAGAAGAATCATCTATATATATAGGTGCAGATTCTTTGACAAAAAAAGAAATGAAACTTATCTTTAATCATTCACAACTTTTATATGATAATTCAAAAGGTCATTTATATTGAATATTTCTTTGAATCAGTTGTATTATAGCAAGATGTAGTAGCACTTAATATAAACTAAAATTAAAAGATTTAATGTCATGTAATGATGGAAGATATAATTTGTTTATAGTTCATAATAAAGCATATCAAGGTATATACTTTTATTATCAATGTATTAATGATAAAGTCAAAGATCAAACACAAATCATACTACCAATAACCCAAGTGAAATTGGTCTAATCACTAACATTAATCTTTATATATCAAAATGATTAATTAATGTTAATGAAGAATTTTTCTTCATCTACTTATTAATTATTCAGATATGTTATTTTAAATTTTATTTTGTTTTTATTAAATTTTTTTTTTAAATTGTGATTGGTATTTAAATAAATATTTGGGTTGTGACAACTTATCTAAGCTTATAAAAGAGATTTGTTCTCTTATAGGCATTGATTGTACTACTAGAAGAATTGTCAATTATTCTATTTGAAAATATATAGCTTAAAAATTAAATGATGCAGGTGGCAATGTTAAGCTGAAATAAGTATTACTAAGCATTATATTATTGAGGCATATAATATATACTAGTCTCAAAATAAGCAACAACAGATTACAATTGCTAAATTAAATGTGTTATCTAAAACAAAGAAGATATACAGTCAACTCTCTCTATAATCACATAGTCAGGATGATAGTAACATTTTTTAGAAATGTGCTTATAAAGAGGTTGTACTTATATAGAGATTTTTTATTTATTTTTTGTAACAATTCATTTACCAAAATTAGGTGCCTGTATAGAGGTATGATTATATAAAGTGTGACTATAAAGAGGTCTGATTATATATATGTGCATACACATATATGTTTATAATATTTATTATGAAATCTATTTATATATTTTTTTTTAAAAAAAAATAGTTCACTAATGATAAAGTCTATAATCAAAATAATGAAGGTTTTGAAATAATTAATAATGAACCTAATAAAGTCAATAAAAATAATAAAATTGATAAAGTCAATGAAAATAATGAAACTGATAAAGTTAATGAAAATAATGAAACCAATAAAGTCAATGAAATAATGAAACTAATAAAGTTAATAATAAAATAAATAAAAAGAATAATAACATTAATGATAAATTCAAAGAAAATAAAAATAATAGCAATAATAATAATAATGAATTATTGCTAATCTAATTCTGATTGATATTTATTTCTTTGTCCACCAATGAAGACATTCAAGAATTCTCTTTTAAAGACTTAAATCTTAAAATTTTTAATTACAAAATTAAAAATTTTAAGATAAATTTTAATCACTAAGATTTTTTTTATTTCTATAATGATGTAAAAATATTAACATTAATATAAAGAAAAAATTGCTTTAATTATTAATTAAATACTTTTTTGATTTGTTATTAGTAGTAATTTCCTGAATAGCCAAGTTCATTATGTTAAATAATGCTTATTAAGTTTCTTTGTATATGAAATTTCTTAGAAAATTATTCTTTATAATTTTCTACCTATAATTTTTATTAACAGTTGCAAATTACCTTTTAAAAAAATGACATAAGAGGTTACATACAGAGAATTATTGTTAATTGTAGTATAGTTAGTTTAAAATTTAGTGTTTGTATTAGCAATTCTTTTATTAATTATTGTTAAAAATAGCTTATAATTTTTTGTACATTTAATTTAGTGAATATTATTTTTTAATATAAGATAATAGCAAAAACATCTTGAATTTAAATATCTATTAAAATGTCATTAATTGAGATTTTAGAATGCAGATAGTTTATTACAAAATTAAATAATTTTTATATAATAATTATATAATATTATTTGGAAATATTATTATAGTGCTATAGTACTATAGTGCTACTTTATATATAAACATATAATTGGTATAATATGTAAATCAAAACAATCTTTTTTCTATAAAAAATAAAATTTTTTTTTTTTTTAGTATTAAGGTAAGGCCTTGCTCGTATCTTTATTAGTAATTTAAAAATTAGTAGTTACATGAAGCTATTATGTACAAAAAGTAATTTTCTATATAAATACTATGACTAAAACCAACACTTGCAGTCAGAGCTAAACTATTAAATTGCAAACTATATAGTTACTCTAAATACAAATAAAAGGAAAACTACATTTAAGAATAAAAGCTTAGACATATTTATTTGTGATCTAAATCTACTAAAATGGTCAAGACTCACCTAGATTTGTAAGTTTAAAATATAATTATAAGAAATATTGTATTTGATCCAAAGAATGATTCAGATGTTAATTTTACAGATAGTATAGCCAGTAGGTGGACAGGTATTAGAGTTAGAGTGTAGTCGATCAGATAGTCCACATAGACAAGAATAAGTATAATTTTTGTAATTAGAGTTTCTTTTGTTATTTTAATTTAATTAAAATGAGGGTCTGACATAAGATAGTTTAAGTTTTTGTTGTTTTTAGTTAGCAAAGTTTATACAATATAGTTTTCATATTTGTTCATAAGAAAGTTCATTAACTTTAAACAAAATAGCAATAATTGTTTGTTAGACTAGTTTGTATAAGATATTAAAGTTTTGTACAATCTTAATTAGAGATTTAGGAATAAGTCCTTTGAGTGTAATATTAAGGTAGTGTTGATTGGTTTGAAGAGATATAGAATAAAAGGCATAGTGGTTACTGATTTTATAAAATAAGTTCTTTTTGTTGGTTTATAGATAAATTAAGGTCTGTATAATTAATATATTCAGATATGCTAGTTTGAATAATATTGAAGATAAGTGATGGGTTTGAGCATGTACACCAATGGGTTAAAGAATCAGCAAGATTGCAGTTAAAACAGTTAGTATTATAAAATGTGTATAGGTAAGTTTTGTGAAAGTGAAGGTAGGTAAGGAGTTTATTTAATAAGATTTAATTTTAAAAGATTTAAGATAATTGAGTTTAAAGTTAGTAATATTATAAGTTGGTTTTTAATTATGGTTAAAAAATAACCAAGTTGATCTCTAATCAATTTGAGAGACCAAGGCTTTCCATTCTGTATTACATTTTTGAAAAGACTACACTGCTAGAATGTAGGCTTTGCAGATATTTTTTATGAAGCTTCTAGTTGGATGTTTGATAAAATATTAATCCCAAAAAATTATATAATATGGATTATAGATGCTTGTATAGTTAAAGTATAATGTAAATGATAAGTTATATTGTTTTGCTAATGAGTTAGCTAAATTATTAAGGATATTATTAGAGTAGACTTGTACTTTGTGAAAATTAATCTGGTAGTTATAAGATTTGATAATATTGAGCAAAGTATGCCATATAGGCCATGAGCTGAATTTGAAAAGCTTGTTAAGATTTGAAAAAATAGTATATATTTTTGAATATTTAGTAATTATAAACTGAGAATCAGTAAAGATATTGATTATTGAGTTGCAGAAGGTAATTGAAATAGCTGAAAGAATTGATATTAGTTCAGCTTTGTAAGAAGATGGCCAGTAATGGATTTTAGCTAAGAATTTGTGAATTATTTGGTTAAAATCATTAACTTGTACCCATCTAATACCCATTGTACATTGGTCTGTACCAATGTCAATTACAGAGCTATCAGTATAGAAGTTGAATGTATTTTGTGCTGTATTGGTAAGAGAATATTGTTCAAGTATATGTGTGGCTTCTCCTTGCTCAAAAATTTCTAATGTAGAAAAGTCTAAGATATAGATAGTAGGGACAGAATGTAGAAATAATAGATGTTTAATTGCAGTTAAATGAATCAGATTAATATAGTTTGCATTAAAGTTGAGAGTATTAGAAGAAACTCTTCCAAGAAATTGAGTAGAAATTATTGATAATACATTAATTGTATAGCAATTTGCAACTCTATGAGAGTTGAAGTAGTAACCTGTATATACCAAGCATTGAATTAATGGAAAGGAATAGTGAGTAGAGAGTTTTGTATTAATATTTGTTTTCCAGTATATAATAGAGATTTTGTTGTTATTTTTAAAATATCTACAAATTTTATCAATAATAATATTATTATTATTGTATATTAGTAAACAGGGTTTAAGTTTTTTGGAGATGTGTTGAGAGTTATAAGTAAAAAGTTATGTCCAGTTTGTTAATATTGTGGAAATAGTGTTCTAGAGCTATTGTTAGTTGTTACAGTATTTTCTAGACATGTAAACCAAGATGGCTTACATCCTTTAGATAGCTGTACTAAGTGAGATAAAAGATGATTCCATTGAAGTAAAGTAGTGTTATTTGCTATGCAAACTTGTTCAAGATACAAAATATTAAGTTTTCTAAGTTGTTTTTTGAAGGTAGTATATTGAAAATAGGAGAACATGATTGGTTCAAGTGATTGAAGGTTGTATTGTATAATATTAGGCCAAAATATGCTATTATTAGCTGTTATAGACATGTTAATGTATATAAAAAGTTAAATAATTTTAAAGTTTAAAGTATATTTGTTAGGTCCATCAATATTAGATTGGGGGTGTTATAATATATTTGCTGTTGATCAGAGATTGTTTTGTAATTTTTGTAGTCAAATGTGTATAGAAGTTTCTAGTAAATCAGAGTTGTTAATTCATAATATGAAGTTAGATATATAATGTTGAAGCTAAATATTCCAGATATTGTGTATATTATATAAGAATAGGTTAAGCATAATGCTGTTTGGAATGAAATGGGCTAGATGAGATTTATGTTTGACTACAGTTAAATATTTGGCTAGAATTTTGTTGCATACAGAATAAAAAAGGACTATATTATATATTTGGTATTCTAAAATAGGAATAATAACTGTTGATAATATAAATTATTTGTTTATCTGTGATTTTTTTGATACTAGCAATGTTTATGAGTTGGAATAATTCTTCTTGAATTAGTTTATTTATGCAGTTTGTTTGTTGTTAAGTGTAAACTAGCAGCCAAAAAATTTAAAAGGTTGGTTGGCTGGAATAGATGTAAGTGTAGAATTAAAGAATTAAGTAGTAGTTTGAGATTGATTTGATATAAAGATAAATTTAAAGGAGTTGATTTGAATATTGGCCATTTGGTAAAAGGATATTGCAGTTTGAAGTGTTTTTTTAAGTTCTAATTTAGATTAAGATATTCAAAGTGTATTATCCATATAGGCTAGAACAGAAGTAGATGTGTTGAGACTTTGAGTTTTAAGTAGAAAAAGGCTAGTTGGTTATGTTGTAGATAATGTATAAGCTTTATGCTGTGATGTGACTTTGTGAATAAGTGAGTCATAATATATCTGCCAAAAAAGAGAAGTAATAGTTTTACCTTGGTCTATTTCATTTTTAACTGAATAAAAATTAGTAAAGCCAAAATTTTTAATTACTCTGTTTTGATGGTTTGTAAGTAGATTAATAAGTATATTAATTAGTTTGAATGGCATATTGATATGATTAAGAGCTTTTTTAAATAAGTTTAATTAACTAAATAATAGGCTTTGCTCATGTCTTGGAATATAAGCCAAAGTTCCTTGGAATTGCAACATGCATCTTTGATGATATTGTTAAGTATATGAATAATAATGGCAGTACTATTGCCTGAAAGGGCAATATAGTTATAGGATGAAAGTATTTTAAATTTTGTAAAGGTATTGTTTAAGTAATTTGTAAGCAGTTTGGTGTATAGTTTTTTAGT
>CAJVQA010003118.1:0-20234 GCA_910591915.1 Cetraspora pellucida
AGTAACTAAGTATTACATCATGTATAACAATATAAAATAATATACTAATAATAATAATAAAATAATAACTAAAAATACTAATAATAAAATAAAATAAAATAATCGTTCTATAACAATGTTAAAAAAAAAAAAAAAAAAAAAAAAAAGTGTATTAAATAAATTAAATAATAATAGATATAAAAAAACACATAATTAATCAGGTTATCAGAATTTATTAGATGAAAAAAATATAAAAATATACTATATTGAACTATTTGAATTGGTAATTTAATAAATCTGATTAGTATTAAATAAGAAAATATATAATAATGATAATAATAATATTAGAAAGATAAGTACTATTAGAGTTTAGATAAACTTTATAAGAATAAAAATGAGTTTCACTAAAAGAAATCTGACAATCTAAAAATAGATATTATAAAATTCATAATTCTATTTTTAGATTGGCATGTTTTCTTTTGACAATATTCAAATAGTGTAACATAATAGTTTAACAAAATATCTATAACTGTAAATATTAATCTAACTATAATATGTTATATAAAACTAGATTAACTATGTAAAAAATATAAAAAACTCTGATAATAATGTCTTAAGAATTAACTACATGAAATAAAATAGGTGTTCTAAAAATATAAATAAGCATTTAGAATTTTTTTGACTAACATATACAGTATATCAAAAATGTTTTAGTAATACAGTAAGGATTGCTTTACAAAAAGTTTAAAAAAGCAATACCTGTAGTTGAGTTGCAAGTATAACAGCTAGTGTAAAACCTATAAAAGCAAACTACTTAAATTAGACACCAAAAGTATATGTGTAACTAGTTGTACTTTCTAATATAAAGTATCCCTTTGAGGTTTTAACCATAAATCCCTAAATCCTATAATACTGAATAAAAACGTTAATCCCCAAGAGGCTAGTTTAAATTATAATTTACAATTAATTAAAATTAAATTTTTATTATAACAAAAATTCAATTTTTAAAATTTTTAAAATAAAGTTAAAAGCTAAAGCTAAAACCAAACAAAGATTTATATTTAAAATTTTATAATTTTTTTATTATAATCTGAAAATAGTTTTATTATAAAATTTTATATTATATAATATAATATCATTATTAGTAATAAATAGCAAACCTCTTTAATAAAATTATTAAAATACATAATTTTATCCGGTTTGACTTACAGGGTTCATTTTTTTGATTCATAAAAAAGATCTCTTTTTATTAAGGTTAAAAGAGTTAAGTCATATGAAGATAGTATCAAAAAAGTGGTCGTTCTTTATAAATCAAAAAAATGAACTCTGTGAATCAGAAGGATGGGTTTTTGTATTAAAATATGTTTGTTCAAAGTTTAAATAATTTTTAAAATGGAAATTATAGGCATCTTCCCGGAAGCCACTGAACAAAATATGTAGTAAATTTGCTCAAGAAAAACTTTGTGTTAGAGCTCAAAAAATTAGTACCGTATCATCGCGAAATAACGTCCCGGGGCGTTATTTCGAGACACATTGCTTGAAGAGAGCTAATTATTAATTAAAACGAATGAAAATCATAATTTTTGATTATTAAAAGTCTTCCGCTAAATTAATTATTAGCTCTCTTCAATCAATGTGCCCTTAAATAACGCCCGGGGCGACAATACGGTATTGATATTTAGTTTAATTATTACAGCCATTAGAAGCTCACCAGTGTTAGAATTGTTATATCATGTCTTAATTTCGAATTTTATCATGAAAGCAATATCTAAAATTATGCATATGTAATTGCTAACGAATGACTTAGTTGTGAATGCCGGAATAAAATCAGAAAATATCATCACATTGACATGATTTATGACGCAGTTCATTAAGAAAATTTATATGATTTTATATTGTAATTAAAAGACTTGATCGCTAGAGTAAGAAATATTAATACTGGTTTGATCAACTTAATTTGTAAGGTCTGACAAGTGAATTCCGACAGTCATATTTTGCTATTATATCATCTGCTTTTCCAATAAAAATTATAAAAGTAGTAACAACCAATTAGAAAAGGTATAAAAAGGACCAATGACAATTATTTAAATTGATATTGGCTCACACAAAAACATGGTTCACACTAAATAGATAAAGAATGACTATGTCGACAAAATTTTTGAATAATTTGTCCTCAGATCTTCTGATACTCCTAAAAAGTGGAAAAGGTCGAGATATCATCATTCATGTTGGGAAGGGTACTGAAAATGAAACTTTCGAATTACATTCTGGAATTTTATACGTTCGATGTCCATATTTTTCTAATGAATTAGATGAACTGGATTACAACGAAAATCATATTAAAGAAATCAGCAAACCTAACATTTCAGTTGACGTTTTTAGAGTCATAATCACGTAGGTTATAGGTTATGAATTCTTGAATTTAAATATTCGTTCAGCAAAAAAGCGTATTCTGTTTAATGATTCATAATGTAGGTACATCTATGGTGGAATAATTTCTTTCGAAGATATGGATTCATCTTTAATATTTGAATCGTTAATGATTGCTAATGAATTTCAACTTGATGAACTGGCCAAATATACTGAAAATTATCTAATTCAGAACCACGAATTTTGGATCCAGTCGAATTTTTCAAAAATTCATAAAGCCACCATTGACAATGACAATCTTGAGACACTGCAAAAATATTGTATAGATGTAGTTGCGAAAGAACCTAAATTACTGTTTGATTCGGACGATCTTGTAACTCTTCCTGAGAGTGCATTTGTTTCTATTTTAGAACGAGATGATTTACAAATGGATGAATCGAAAATTTGGGATCAAGTTATTAAATGGGGAATTGCACAAAATCCATCCCTCCCCTCTAATCAAAATCAATGGACTGATCTTGATTTTTTAATTTTAAAAACTACGCTCAAAAATTGTTTGCCCCTTATCAGATTTTTTGAATTTACTGGTGAAGAAGTATTAGAGAAATTACGCCCATATCAGAAGATTCTTGATCCAAATTTGTGGACAGACATTTTGAAAAAATTCATGACTCCAGATAAAATTGTTACTTCACCAATTTTACCGCCTCGACGACGACGGGAATTAACAAAAATTGAGCCACAGAATCAGCACAATATTAGCACAGAATTAAGATATCAAATTGTTTCAACTAAGTCATTTACTATGAAAGTTACGTCGCCAATACAAAACGCTCAACAGTTTGAGTTAGAGTCAAATATTATTTCTACCAAGCATGCTGCTGAAATTACTTCATGGATTAATCCTACAGAATATAAATACACAATTCCACTTCAATATAAATTCAAGTTACTTACTAGAGGTAGTCGGGATGGATTTAACGGGGAATCATTTCTTAGTAAGTGTAAAGGGTACGATAATACATTGGTGATTTTAAAAGTTAGTGGAACAGGGGAAATTCTTGGTGGGTTCAATCCTCTAAGAATTCCAATTGGAAAAGAAAGAGGCTGGTATTCTACAAATGACAGCTTTATTTTTTCATTAAAGAGCAATGGTAATTCTATTTTAAGTCGAGTAGCAAGTTCAGAACGGGCAATTTGGCAGAATAGTATAGAGCATTTTGGACCACATTTTGGTTCTGAAGATCTTGCTATGTTAGGTAATTTTAATAGAGAAGAAAGATGTTTCTGTCGCCTTAAACATTATGCTAAACCGATCAGAAATACAACCGCTAAATTTTCAGTTGATGAATACGAAGTATTTCAACTTCAAAATAAGGAATTTTTCGACACTTGATAAATGCTTGCCCTTAATGTTGTTAAATTCATTTATAGTTTCAAGTTAAATTAAAAACACGGATTTGTTATGCTAACATGCAACTAAAAATTTATCACTCTTTGCACACGAAAAGGAATACAGATTTAAACTGTTCTCTGGTGAAGCAAAATCTATGTATGTCTTTGATGATTCAATTGATTATTGAAAGCTTCAGTATACGATTATATAATAACAAAAAAAAAGTTTGTTCTTTGTAATAGTTATGTATTGATAATTTAAAAATGTAACAAATAAATTGCGCTTGTTTATAAAGTATACATCAGAAAATAACAAAATTTTCAAAATACTAGTATTTGCGATAAAAAATATATATCTCATTTTGTTTTTAGAATAACTTTATTTATATATTAAAAAAACACGCTACACAATATATATAATACACTATATACGTAGGTATTTTACATAAATACCTATAAATAAAACAACGTATTTCACTAGTGTAAACCTAAGGCGAGTAATAATAATAATAATAATCATAGTAATAGTAATAAATATTTTACTCTAAATCATCATCATTATCCTCTGACAATTTCAGAGCATTTTCGATATCATTCCAAGCGTCATTAAAACTCCCTTTATCTCTGTAGACAGCACCTCGTTCACATAATGCAAAAATGTTTTTAGGATCATTCATTAACGAACCATTTAAATCTTTCAAAGCATTGTCATTATCTTTATTATTTCGATATATTGATCCTCTATAACATAATGCAAGCGCATTATATTTTTTATCATCATTTATAGGTTCATTATTATCAATATCCATAACATTAAGATCTAAATTTAGTGCTTTGTTTAAATCCTCTAGAGATTCTGCATATTCTTTTCGCAATCTATGAATATCCCCTTTAACCACAAACAAATGAAGCGTATTCGTATCTCCGGGTGCATTTTCTAACCCCCTTACTAAAACTTCAATAGCCTTTTCATAATTCTTTTGCTCTTTGTAAATTTCTGCCTGATAACAAATGGTATCCAGATTGTTCGGATCCATTTCTAGTATTTTAATGAAAGTTGATTCTGCTTCTTCGTATCTACATAGTTTTATGAGCATCTTTCCACGACCCTGCAATGCAATGATGTTATTTGGATCAATTTGTAATAATTCATCCCAATCTGTTAAAGATTCTTGATATTTTTGTAATTTCTCTAATAAGGTTGCTCTTTGTAAAAGTAATGATGTACTTTGTGGTGACAAACTTAAAGCTTTATCCAAATCTGTTTTGGCCGTCTTTGTTTGATGGAGTTTTTCATGAATTAATGATCGTAATTCAAACGATTTCTCGTTTTCATTGAATTCTAAAGATTTGTTTATGTCAGTAAGTGCATGTTTATATTTTCCAATATGAAAATAAGCTTCACTACGATCACAATAAACACTTGACTTTTTTGGATTTAAGTTTAATGCATCACTGAAATCATCAATAGCTTCCTTGTATTTTCCTAACATTAAGAATGACTTTCCTCGATATTTAAATGAAGAAGAACGTTTTTCTTTATCGATGGCTATATTTAAGTCCTGGATTGCATTTTCGTATTCATTTATCAATGTATAAATTTTTCCTCTACTTTTTAATAGGGTTGGATTCCTTGGTTCAATCTCGATTGCAGTATTTAAATCGCTTAATGCAGCCGAATACGTTTCCTGCATTCGATAAAGCTTAGCGCGTGTTAAAAGTGCTTGGATATGATTCGGATTTATCGACAAGGCCCTTTCTATATCTATCATCGCTTCGTATCGTTTATTCAAAGCCATATAGTTTCTGCCTCGATCAGATAGTGCGTTTACATCATTTGGATTTACAGTCAATGTCTTTGTCAATCCGTTTATAGCATCATCAAATCTATGAATAATCAAGTGAATAAATTGTTTAATAAAAATTTATTAATATGATTTATTAATGTATTTCTCACCTATTTAATTTTGTATAAACCTGATTACGCATTATTAAGGATTCTTTGTCAGAATCATCAAGTATTAGTGCATGATTCAAATCGGATAGTGCTTCTTTATACTGTTTTAATGCTTGATAAACCTGAGCACGTTGCCTATAAGTTGATCCTTTCTCTTTATTTTCCAATGACATAGTAAAATCAGTAATAGCTTCATTATAACGTGATAAACCAGCATATATCAATCCACGATTTTTTAATACGGATGCATTAAGTTCACCACCATAATATAAATATTTTTCGATATCTCTTAATGCATCACTGTATTGTTTTTGAAAAATATGAGTCTTTGAACGATTTATTAAAATATTTGGATCATTTTGGTTTAACCTTAGTGCTTGATTATAATCATTTAAAGCATCTTTATATTGGTTTAATTTTCTATAAATATTTCCTCTTAACTCTAAGATACTAACACTGACAGGTTGAATTTCCAAAAATGAATTAAAATCTTGTAACGCATCTAGATATTGTTTATTTTCATAATACATTTTTCCCCGAATTTCCAAAGCCCATGTATCATATACAGATGCCTGTAAGATTAAATTAAGTTCTTTAAATGCTTTATCACGGTTCCCAAGATCATAGTTATGTCTTGCACAAATTTTTAAAGATTCAAGAGCGAAAGGACTATCAGGTTTAATTCTGAGTGCTTTATTTAAATCATTTAGCGCATCCCATCGAAGATTTAATTTGTCATTAGCAATTCCTCTAAGATAATATCCACGTTCATCATCTTGTTTTTTATTTATATAAATATCAAGATCTTCTTTAGCTTTTTCATATTCATTTAAATATAAATATGCTTCTCCACGATCACATCTCATAGAAACACTATCAGGATTGTCTTCAATAAGTCCATTATAATATTCGACTGCCTCTGCATATTGTCCCGCTTTGAGTGCTTTAGCAGCCTTTTTTTTAGCAGGATTAAAAAAGGGTTTGGCTTTTTTCGATAAATAATTCATGTATTGGCGTTTAAAATAGAATGATCAAAGAATAATTTACAGTTTGTCACTATTTCAATAATTTAGAATCATTTGTGAAATATATGTTAGTGGTTTTTTTATAGAATAAAGAAGAGATGTTCTACCTTCTGATTATATGTAATTAGTAATATTTAATCGGAAAGGAAAAAAAATTTTATACAATTTATTTATCATTTTTATCGACGCAATGAAGACTCCGACTTTATTCATTTGTAACATCACACCAAGTGATTCTTGTTTATCATAGTCTATTTTAATTATTGTAATAGGGTACTACATATACTCTTTATATGCAATAAATAAGTATTTTTCGACGTCTACGTAACACTCAAAAACCTCATGCGTAACATTAGATTTTATTTTTAAGTTAATTTGGAAAATATTTTGACTTTAACGCTAAATTGTATAAAATCTTATTTTCTACACTTCAATATCTTCATTAATATGAGTTTCGGTGTATCGATATTCAATTTGAAGGCATATGTGCTGTTTAAATGGGCATATATTAACATGTCACGTACGTACGTACATACATACATACATAAGAATTCTTTGCAGAATACGGACGTGCATTATTTAAATGCCCATAAAAGTATGATAAATATAGAGCTTTTTTATTGGGTGAAATTTTGAGATATGAAATCAAAAAAAAACTGCTAGTAAGAAAAGGTTCTGAGGAAAAAGTATAACTGACAATGGATCTTGTAGTAAATAGTAAACTATTAGTAAAATTCTCACTAACGCTAATGCAAAATTATTATTAATTTGACGATGTTTACGTATGTGATTTGCAATAACGTAAATAAAATAAATAAAATAGTAAATATTGCACTATATCTGATATTAATACTTAAATTCCACAAACATACCGTAATGAGACTTCTAAATAGAATTGTGTATTTTGCTTCTCTAGATGCCATCTACCTCTAATTACAGGGTTTTACCGGGGATCTGCATACCCAGCACATGCCTCGCGCCCAACAAAAAAATTTTTATGGCACAGGATATGAGTGGAATGAGATGTAAAAAAACCTTGTAACTCTGAAGTTTGATTTGATTTTGATAATACATATTTTCATAACATTGTCAATAAGAAGTACATATAATTCAAGAAATGCACACATGAGATAACCTGTATAAGTTAAAAAATTTTTAACACGTGTGCTTTAATTTGGAACAGTGGTTCTAACCATGTAATTGGGAGACCCAAGACTTTTATTGAAGTTTTATAAAATTTATTAATCTGCCAAGCATTTGGTATGCTTAAGATATTGGTCATGCAACGATTAATATGATGATCTAATGGCAGCTAGTATAGAACCTGCAGATGAACTATTTAAATAGGTAACCAAAAGTTGCATGTATGGCTAGTTGTACACCCTTCTTATATGTATAAGTTATGTGTAATGTATAATTAAAATCAGAATAAAAAAGATATAGTGATTTAATGAAATGAATAAGTTTTTATTTTTCCAAATGACAAATTGGAAGTTTAAAACCTATCGATAAGAACAATTACTTGTATTATAATAATCATTTTTTGTTAATCAGATGAAACAAATATCTAAAACTATGATTACATCAGTATGACTAGCAAGTTATAAGCAATCTATGCAATCTTAGTTACACAAAAGAATACAAATTAATATTAAATAATACAAACCCAAGATAAGTTCTTATAATTGTATAAATCTATAGAACTAAAAAAACAGAAGTCTATTTGGAAAAATTTAAATAAAAAATAACATGAATTTTTGAAAATATTACTATAAAATTTAGATCTAGAAACAGATACTAATGTAAAGAAATCAGGTGAATAAGAATTTCAAGATAAAAGATATTATCAACTAGATTACTAGAATTCAAATCAAAGAAAAAATATATTAGATTAAACTTAATATATTAAAAATAAGTTATAATTCTATTAGAATATCTAAATTGAAAGTTTGAAAACAAAATAAAGATATACTAAAATATTAAAAATATACTGTAAAGTTGATACTAAAATCTAAATAAACTTTACAAGAATATAGTTCTGTTAATAATCTATAAAGTAAGTAAGGTAGTTAACAGATAAGTATTTAAAATTTTATAGTTATATAGGTAATATGCTCTGAAACAAATAATAGCTTAACATACATATAGAAAAAAGGCTTAATATTAGGTTAGATAGCACTTAAATATATAAAAATCAGATATTATTCATCTAATATGTATATAAATTAAAGTATTTAAATAAGTAATCTCTTAGTAAATTACAAATATAACAGTTAATATGAACTAATAAGAAGATTATTTAAATAAATAACTAAAAGTTATATGCATATCTAGTTGTATACTCTTTTTGTACAAGTTATATAATATATAATATAATAAAATTATAACTACTATAAACATTTGTTTCATAGGTCTAGTCTTTATAATAGTACTGTCAAAAATTTAAGATATCTCTTTACTTAAATCTTTTAAGTAAGTTTCTGTTTTTCTGGTTCTTTTTATTTACATAACCATAAGAACTTATTATAGGTTTATATTATTCAGTACTAGTTTGTGTTCCTTTATATAAGGTACAATCATTTTATAAATGTCATGTGATCTTTTAATCAAACTGATATAACATAGATAATAGATATCTAATTCTAACCAATAACAGAAGACAGTTAACTATAACATAAAAAGAATTTCAAATTTTTACCAATACTAGAATTTGAACTTTAGACCTGCCATTTGAGGGTTAACAACCTGACCACTTTATTAGGTCACCACACTCTTTTTAAAAAAATTTATACTTACTAACTTTTTTATATATAAATATTATTAAATTTTTTTTTTAATCTCTCATATTCTTCATAAATGTAACTTTTCATTTTCTTCCTTCTGTCATCAATGCAACCAAACCAGCTCCTCACTTCATTGGACTATCTGCCTATCAACTCAAACAATTTATTACTTAATCTCTAATTCTTTTAAAAATATCTTAAATATAACTAATCTTGATATGCCTACCAATCTGGTTTCTGATTTATATACTGAAATCCTTACACTTAACAGTTTCAACTGCATAACTCTTCACATATACCTTTACTTATTTCTACTCTATCTGGTCTAGTTCCTATTAACCTTATTTCTACTATCTACAATTCTTCTATTTCCTATCATACTGCTACTACTCTTTCTATTAAACTTTTTCTCCACTTAAACCAACAAATTTACAAACAAATATGGATTCCATACTGTATTTCATGTTCTGCTCAGTCTCAAACTACACTTTCTACTAACTCAACTCATAGTCACTCTCCTAACACACCTCTACTTTCTATTTCAATACCACAAATTATTACTAAAATTGATCTTTGGACTATCCAATGGATTAAATACCATACCCCTTTCTCTTATATTATTATTCAAACCTAAATCTAAATGAGTCTTGGCCACTCTTGTAGGTTTAGGTCGCAGATTATATATCTGAGTCTTTATTCTTCATATGTAATTTAAAAGCAAGCTTTTCTTTGTAAAAACTTCAATTGAATTTCTATAAAGTTAAAGGCATGGCCTTACTATTAATATTTAAAAAAAAAAAAAATATTAAAACACTTGACATTACTTCAAATACTATAACCAATTTATATAACCAAATAAGTAGCTGTGCAACTTGTTACATGAAACCAGGAATGGAAAAATTTTATACAAACATTATTTTAGTCACAAAAAACCATATTCTTTATTGTAATTTATTTCTGATATAAGAAAATAACTCTTTATAAAAGAAATTGATAGCACTTGCAATTTGAATATTGGTTTGAATTTCAGCAGTTCTGATCTATAAAACATATCTGTATTTAGAAATAATTAACAAATTCTTTCGATTAAGTCTTTGACAATTAGTGATTATTATTTTATCTGCCCAATAAAAAATTCAATGAAAAAAATAAAAATTACCAAATATTTAGCATTGAGACTTTTAAATTTATATTGGAATACTAATTTTTGTATCTAAAAAACTTATTTTTGATATTCTTTGTTATAGCATTTTCAATTTTACAGATGTATATACTTATTTATGTTTTTTTAAAAAAATATTGAATCATTAATAAGTTACATAAACAAATCAATTTCAAGATTTTCATACAGAGGCATTTTGTTTCTGGTACCTACCTTTTAAAGTATTAGATTACTCAATTATAAAAATTGTATATACATATTTAACTTGCTTTACAATCACCATTCCTAATAGATAAATAACAAACAATTCAAAAATTTACACATTTTTGCCAGAAAATAATTAGAATACATTTAATTTATTAATAATTATTTTGGCTGAGATTTTTGAATTATTCATATTATAGCTGCTTGATACAATAGTATCGAGGCAGCTTTTGTCTCGAATCAACTTGTAACTAGACATATAACATGTTCTATTACAGTCACATGAGTAACATGGCTTAGTATATTGATTGTATTAGTAATGAATTAGACTAGGTTAACTATGCAGTAATAATTACAATTAGTATTTAATCAGTGCAATTATAAGGTAATTCTTGAGATTAGTAAATTAGAGTAATAATATTGAGGTATTTGAGTTTATTTGATTTTAGTATTTAAGCATTGTAATGAATAGAGTTAGAAATAACTCTATTTCTTTTGTGAAACTGACTTTTAGTCTAGTTTTGTCAATCCCTCCTACCTGATCTTAAACATTGAATAAATATTAAGTTATTCAATCTGTAGTTTGTGGTTAGATGGCCTGTTATAACAACAGTTATAAAAAATTTTATTATAGGTCTTGTTACCCAATTCAGTATAATGTATTTTTAACTAGTTATGCCTATTAAAATAACAGTCATTTTAAGTTTTTGCAAAGAAAAAATTATTTTTATATATATTTAATTCTATAAAATTTGCTTAGGATGCTTAACATAGAAGGAATAAAACTCATATGTTTCTAATTATTATTTAATAAGTGTATGAGAGACAAAACAATAGGCATAATGTATACTTGCTTTATAACTAGAAATTTAGCATAGCATGCACTTACTTTATATCAGAAATTCAGTATAAAATATATATATATATTTGGTTAGAACAAAATAATTGATATTCTTAAATAATAGGCATGTATCTTAATATCTATAAATCAAATTATGATTAGTATTAGCATTAGTAAATGATATTCTATATATAGTATTTTAACTCAACAAGTGATATAATGAAAATTATAATCAACAAGCTTCAACTGCAATCTAAATATTAAATCATTTTATCAACTTAATAAAAAATACTATAAAAAAATGAAAAATCCTCAAAATTTAATGAATATATATGATAATTCACATCAGGTCACTAGTATTTATGCTAAAAAATCATTCTTTTACTATTATTTATTATAAAATCTCTAATTTAATAGTGTTCTGAGTTTTATTTTTATTCATCTATATATGTATAGTAGATATAATATATGTTTATATATATAAACACACATGCAATAGTTAAGCCACCATTATAAGATATGAAATGACATGCAAAAAATAGTTAAAACTTAACAATATGTGATGAATAGAGTCATATGAACCAATCAAGTGCTGAGAATCACATACACATATTAACATGCCTGTAAACTATTTACTATATACTTTATACTCCATTCTTAGTATTAAGCTGTTGAGTAGTATAACTATTCACAGTATATCAGATTTATTCTCAATCTTTTCAACTCTAACAGGTCTAATACCAAATGAAATTATTGACATTATTACAAATCTGGCATTCAAAAAAGTAGCTACAACACTTGTTATCAAGTTCTTACTTCATCTTAATCAATAAATTTATTATAAAATCTGGATTTCATATTGTATCTTAAGATCTATAGCTCAAACTTCTGAACATAACATACTTTCAAATGCTGCCTTACTTTTATCATATTCTCTCTTACTCAATTTTATTAGTTCAAAAATAAACTTCTGGTATATTCAATGGATTAAATATCAAATTAATTCTCTATACATAATTACTAACACTCAAATCTAGGTAAGTCTTGGCCACTCTGATTGGTTTAGATTGCAGATAAATTAGTCTAAGCTTCTATTCTTTTTATAATATTTTAAAAGCAAAATTATACTTCATCTAAAATCTTAATTAAATATTCAATAAAAATAAAGGAATGACCTTACTATTAATATTAAAAAATATATATATATTGTAAATAACTTACCAAATTAGTACAAGTTAATTTATTTTATTTTTATTTTTTATTTTTTATTTATATAATATCAAGTAGAAAAAAATAGTAATACATGGGTATATCAATTGGATATAAATGTATAAATAAAAATTATTTCTAAACTACACTATTGTTGCTATATATTAATAACATCTAGTGTGATATTATCCTTTGGTTATCTGTATTAGTTAAATCAACTATTGTAATCATTAACTACAGGGAAGGATAAAAGGAGCCCTTAAGATTATTTAAATTAATAAAAACAGTTATATATAGTGAAGTTTTGAGTAAGGGTTTTAAGAATAAAAGAATCTATATTAGTATCAAATATAAAGCTAGTGTTGAAAGAGTTTAAAGGTTGTAAAATAGATAATCAAATGTTGTTTTTCTTTTTTGTTAAGGCAGTAATTTCTCATGCTAATTCCCATTCATATTGTTTAGTATTTCAGGTTTGCCAAATAATGGAGTTAAACTAGTTGAGTAGAGAGTTAGATAGGTAAATAAGGAAGTTATTAGTTAGTTTTTTTAGATTAAGTTTTAGTTGTTCATATTGATCGAGAGTTATTGTTCTCTGAATAAGTAAAAGTATTGTATTATATATAATAGAATTAGAAAGAGAATTTTGTAAATTTAAAATTTGTATTATTGTATATAGTAAGGTTTCTAAGAGGTTTAATGAGTTTAATGTATTAGAAATTTGGTTGATGAGAATGTTTTGTAGATTATAAGAGTGGAATGAACATTATAAAAGATGTGCAGTATTTTTATATTAGTTACAAATTGAACAATTTGAGGTTAAGTAAAGGAGAGAGTAGTGAGTGTTTAAATTTGACATTATTAGTAAGTTATTAAGAAGTATTTTATTTCTAATAGAATATAGTTTAAGATTTGAGTTTTGGAAGTTAATAATTTCTATAAGAAGTTGGATATTTATTGTTAAGAGATTTCATAGTAGTTTAAGTTGTAAAAGTTTGTTAAATGTTTGAATAGAAAATAAGTTTTTACAGAATTTTCGTAGTTTGTATGTAATTAGTATTTCTTTCCAAGTAAAAAAGATAGGTAGATAGAGATAGTCAAGGTTGATTTTTAGTTCAGTTTTACAGGCACCCTGTTTAGCTAAATCATCAGCTATATTATGTAGTGTGTTGTTTGAGTATGCTTTAACTTTATAAGTAGTGTAGTTAATGTTTTTATGTTTGATTAAGTAATTTAGAATATGAATTATATCCTAGTTATTTTGTTTAGTTTGGAAATTTTGGTTGTAAGGTATTGCATTTGTAAGGATTTGAATGATAAATAAGCTATCAAGATAAATGTGGATTTGGTAGTTAGTAGGTAGGATGAGGAATAAAAGAATGAGTGCTGCTAGTTTTGCTCATGTAGAGTTGGGTGCATGAGTTATAAAGGCATTAAATTTGATCTGTGTATCATTTTTGAGGATTCAGGCAATGCCTGTTGATATGTTATGTGTTTGTGAATTAAGTATAGAGGCATCAGTATAAAAGTGTAAATTAGTTAGGTCAAGAAGTAGTATTTTTTGATAGAGGTTTATGAGTTGGTTTTGATATATGAAGTTTGATATTATGTTTTGTATTTGAATAATTTCTGGAGAGGGTAATAAGAGAGATGATAAGAATTGTAAAGCAGGTTTATATAACTCTGCATGAATATTTTGAAGTGCTTGGATTTCTTGATTATTTATATTAAGTTCAAAATATTGTTTTCTTTTTTGAGTTTTGTATTTTAGGTTGATCGTTTGATTGTAGTTTATTTGAAGCATTGTGAATGTAGAAGAGATATGAGTTGTGTTGGTTATTAAATTGACAATTTGATATTTTTGAAAAAGAATTTAGGAGTTGGATATATTTGTTATTTTGCCAATATGCCAATTTGAAGATAAGGTATAAAGTGTCTATGTGTTTTTAGGATTGTCAAATTGAGGTGTAATGAGATTAAGTGTATTTAGAAATGAGTTGATGAATTGAAGTTGGAGATTAGGTTATATTTGTAAGATAGAAGAAGTGGAGATTTGATTTGAGAGTATTTTAAACCAGCTTAAAATAGAACCTTGAGAAGATTTAAGAGTTCTAAGATATATGTTTTTCCAGGGAAGTAAGTAAAGATTATCAGCTATAAGTAATTGTTTAAGAAAGAAAATTTTGTTGTTTTTTAGACTTGAGGTTGTTAAGTTGTTTGAAGATATAATGAAGTTGTAAATATTGTTTAGTTGGTTAGTTTGATTGTAGGATGTTAATTGACTTAAGTAAGTGTTATTAATGAAAATATTATTTTTGTATAAGTGATAGAGTTGGAATATTATAGTAAAATTAATAGTTTTTTTATAATTTTTTAGGATTGTATTTTGAGTTAGAGATGGTTTTCATATTTTTGAAAGCCATTCTTTAATACAATATATAGAGATTTGATTCAAGAGTATATTATTATTAAAGCATTTTTCTATGTTATTACTACAAGTTTGTAACATAAGTTTGTTGAATGTTGAAATATTGAGTAGTTGCGGATTAGTAAGAATGTCATTGTTTGTATTAATAGATAAATGGAGCATGTGTTTGGTATATTTTGTTAGAAGACTAGATAGTTGTTGAAGTTTGTTTTGTGAAAAAGAACATCTTTGAAGTAGATATTCTATTGATAGTGATAGAATAGTATTGAGTAGGTGGGATATTTGTATAGAAAGAAGTTTTTTATATTGAATAGTATGAATAAATTGGGAGGTTTTGTCAAAAATTTTATCAAATGTTGGTTTAGTTAGTTCTTTTCCATCTAGGAAAATTCCTAAATATCTGATTATTTCATTGAATTTCTTAGATGTAATTAGTTGATTATTGAAGGTGAAAGGTGTTATATCTGGTACTGTGTTAGATAATATTTTTTTGTTAGGTGTAATGTGAATAAGATCTGATTTGGATGGGTTTACTTAAATATTATTTAGTTGATAGAGTTCAGATATGTTATTTAAAATATCTTAAAGATCTTTTTTAGATTTACAATACCAAACTGTATCATCCATAAAGGCAAGAGATGGTATTGTTGTTTGTGTTAATGCAGTTGAAAAGACTATGTCAAGAGGAGATTGTAAAAAGATTTTGAGAAGTTTTGAGTTATATTTTGAATTTATATAGCTGAGAATAGAATCATAATAAATTTTCCAGATTAATAGTGAATAGGTTTCTCCTTGTTCAATGCCAGAATATAGTGTAATTGGATTGGTAAGACTATAGGCTGTAATTGCTCTAGCATTTCTGTCTTGGTGGAGAAATTTAATAAAATTTAGACCTGATTTAGGAATGCCAATATATTTACAAGCATCTAACAATTGCTTGATGTTGATTTTGTTAAAAGCCTTGAACATATCTTGAAAGAGTATTCAGGCTTCTTTATAATTAGTTTTGTAATGTTCAATTATATTAAGTAGTATTTGTATAGGGATGTAAGTAGAGCTGTTTTTAGTTGCTACAAAATTTAAATCACTTAGTAGATGATGTTAGTTTATGATTTGGTCAAGGTGTGTTGTAAAAATTTTAGTAAAGCATTTTTTAATGGGTTCGATAAGTGAGATAGGTCTAACTTGATCTAATGTGAAGTCCTATAAGGATTTCTTTGGGATTAAAAATATGTTGGAAGTTTTCTATATTGTTGGTATTTGTTGTAGTAAGAGGTATTTTGTTAAAAAGAGTCAAATAATGTTTTGGGCTTTGAAGTTTAGGTATTTTAGATGTTCATAATTAGTTTCAGATAAACTAGCAGCTTTTTGATTTAGAAAATCATGTATAACTTGGTTCCATTCTTCTGAAATAATTTCTAAGAATAGGTTAACAAAGAGAGGTTCATGTTCTGGATGAGGTTTATAAAGTTTGTAGAATTTTGTGTTTTTTTGAATTGGACTATATAGTAGTTTTTTAAAATAATCTTAAAAATGGGATTGTAGAGCTTGCTTTATTTCAGTTAGTTGAGTAGTGAGTGTGTTGTTAGATAAAAGACAGTCTAAATTGATACTATTATTATGTTTTTTTAAAACATTTTGGAAAAATATTTTAGAATTTTGGTAAAAGTTGTTGTTTTTTTTTCTAGTTTGTTTTAAATTTCCTTGAAAGTGTTTTCTTGTTTTTTTTTATGAATTTTAGTTTTTAGAGTTTTAATTTCAATAGTAAAGAGAGTAGGCAGGATGGTAGAGTCAGAATTGTAGTTTGTTAGTATTGGGTGTAAGGGTGGGAGTAGAGTGTTTTGTGTATATTTATTTATATATGAGTTGTAAGTTTTTATAAAGTTAGGTTTGTTAAGATTTCTTTTAAGTAGAATTGTTTGTTTAAGTTGTTTATAGAGTGGTGAAAGAGAGGGTAATTGTTGTTCAGTATAATATGGATTCAATTTAATTTTTTTAAATGGGATATATTTTTGGGCTGCTTTGATTAGGATTTTATTAATTTGATTCCATATATTATTGAGTTTAGAGCTGTGATTTATATTGGTAATAGATGTAAGAAATAGTTTGAGATTTTGTTCAGTATAGTTTTAGTAGTTTTCAATTTGTTCTTTTTTGATGAGTTTCCATTAATAGATAGTTCTTGTTTGATGAAATTGTGTATTAATTTTAGATATGTCGAATGTAAGTTCTAGTAATATTATTGAGTGGTCAGTTTAAGTAGATAGGTTAGATAGGATATCAGCATTGTCTAAGAGTATAATATGGACATTAGTCCATATTTGATAAATTCTACTATAGCTGTTATTGTGTATATAAGAAAATGTGAAAGTTAATGAAAAAAAAAGTCTATAGGTATTATAAAATTGAAGAGATTTAAGAAGTTTTAGAAGTAAGTGTTTAGATGTGTTTGAGTTTTTTTCTAAGTTGTTTCTTTTCTTGAATTGGAAAGTAAAGTTGGATTAGTTTGATATAAAAATTTTTAAAATAAATATTAATTTCTAAAAGAAAGTTTTTATAAGTTTGAATTTTTCTAATGTGTTTAGTGAGGTATTTATGAATTAATATTCCTACACCACCCTGATGAGCATTACTAGGTGTTCAGAAACATTTATGATTTATAAGTTTTTGTGAGATGGTTGAAAATTTTGCCTCTTTGTTAGATAGATATGTTTTAGAAATTCCAAAGATGTCTATTTGGTTTTCTGAAATATAATCAATTAAACTTAATTGTTTAAAGTTGTCTAGAAGACCATTGACATTAAGTAAATGTATTTTAATTAATTTTGTCATATTAAAGTTATTTAAAGATAAAATGTTATTTATATATATTGTAGAAGTAGATAGTTCAAAGGCAGGTGATGCAGTAGTTGAAAGAAGATTTTGACATTCTGAAAGTGATGGTATGTTGAATTTTGTTGAAAAAAAGTTAGTTTTGAGTATAATATTTTGATAGTTTAAAAGATTTCCAAAAGGAATAAGTGTAAAATTAGATAAGGAGTTGATTTCTTGAAGAAGGTAAATGTGAGCTTCATGTGAGTTATCGTTAGATGTTTTGATAGAAATTTTTATATATTGTTCTGAGTAGTATTCTGAGTGTTCATTTTGGATAAATTTTAAAAAAAAGCCGATTGATTGTGGTAAAGGTAGAAGTTGTAAGTTGTAAAATATAAGAATTTATTAAAACAAGTAGAAGGATTGTATAGTTTGAGTAAATAAAAGGTTTTGATATAAGCTTTCTCTTTAATAGTGTTGGTTGTTGGTAAGTCTATAATATTATTATAGTCTTCTGTTAGTAATTTATTGTCATCGATTATAGTGCTTGATTTTGTTGGTATATTGATAAAGATATTTGGTATATGAAAGTTTTTTAGAGAAGTTAGATGTAAGTTCAATGAAAAGAGGTTCTCAGAAGGATGTAATGGATTGTTATCTGAGAAGTTAGAATTTTCTTCTATAGATGCGCTCACCATATACTCAGTTTTCACAATTGCAAAGAATACTATAGTCTGCTCTGTACATTGAATCTGACCATCATTAGCTTGGTCCTTCATGTAAATAGACTTTTCTGCCTGCCTACTTACATCATTTTCTTCTAAAAATAGCATATTTTTAGTAAAGGACATCATTATTTTGGAAGTAGCAGCTGTATTTATGTTATCTATAAAAGGATTGTTTAGTAATTATGATATTACAAATTTGTATACCAATTTTATATAAACTAACAGTTAAATTTATACAAACTAATAGTTAAATTTATACAAATTGACAGTCAAATTTGTATATAACACTTTTAATTAAATCTTAATATTTTGTGTTCTAATAAGTTATAGTTATTGTATAGATATCTGGATGTAACTAATTACATATAGGTTTATATTAAAATCATGTGGCTTTTGGTCATGTAGTTTAATATAAACCCATATGTAATTAGTTGCATCCAGATATTGATATAATAACTATATTATTGTACAGGTCTAACATAGCAATTCAAGCATACTCAGAGCAATTAATTAAAAGTATAATAATGTATAACTAATTATTTAGTATAAAAATAAACTTTTAGTTGGATCAATGATGTAATCACTGATTAAATATAAATATGATTTGTCTTTGTACAATAATTTTTATTTTTATTTTTTTTATTTTTTTTATTTATATAATGTTCAAATAGAAACTTTTTACATATAGAATTATAAGTTCTAAAAATTAAAGATTTCTAAACTACATTTGTGCTACAAAATGACATCCAATATGACATTACACCTCCTATTTTCTGTGAATGCTATAGCTAACTATTTCAAATTAGGTTCTAGCTAGAATAGGTTGGAGAAGATCTTTAAATAATTGTCTGAACATTATTAAATACAAGAAGTTAAGTGAAAAACTTTGTGTGAGCCATTTGATAATAAAAGAATTAAAGTTTATAATTTAAAGAGAGATTGTTGTATTGTTTAAAGGATTTGATGATGTTGGTAAGTAAATTTTAGTATGTATAGATTTTAATATAATGTTTTGAGATAATTTCTATTGATGTTGGTATGTGTTGCAAATAGATCAGAAATTTTAATAGAACCAGTTTAATAGATCATTTGAAAGCTGAAATAGAAGGGCATCAGTTTGTTTGTTAATAAGTGTTTTGATATTTTCATAAATAGTGAAGGAGAAGGTCTCTGTAATAATATATACGATATGTTTGAATTGAGGATTTGGTGTGTTAAGTGTGAAATTTAGAAGAATGTTTAATAAAGTT
Source organism: Cetraspora pellucida (assembly GCA_910591915.1). NCBI lineage: Eukaryota > Fungi > Glomeromycota > Glomeromycetes > Diversisporales > Gigasporaceae > Cetraspora > Cetraspora pellucida. The sequence goes on from CAJVQA010003118.1 coordinate 20,143, forward strand.
GTTGAGGTTATATTAGTAATTTTTAGTAATATTAGAGTATCTTGTATTGTATTTTTGATTAATTGTAGAATGTTTGTAGTATTGCTAGGGCA